>LHUT01002808.1:7843-20152 GCA_001412135.1 Silene latifolia subsp. alba
GCTCTTCCGATCTATTTTATTATTATTATTATTATTATTATTATTATTATTATTATTATTATCATCATTATCATTATTATCATTATTATCATCATCATTATTATTATTATTATTATTATTATTATTATTATCGTCATTTATTATTATCATCATTATCATTATTATCATTATTACTATTACTACTATTACTATTACTATAGAATCAAGGGGAGAGATTGAAGAATTAGGATCAATTACCGGAGAATCAAGGGGAGAGTTTGTCTTACCTATCAAAGAATCAAGGGGAGAGTTTGTTGGTTTGTTGTAGAATTAATAACTAAAGGAGGAAAATCATTATTAATAACCGATATTGTTGTATTTTTTGTAGTAGAGATTGAAGAATTAGGATCAATTACCGGAGATCTCGCCATTTGTTCCTTTTTTTTTATGTTCAATAGTCCGAGCTGAAACCTTAATTCGAGAGAGATTTTCCTCTTTTTCTCGTATCTCTAGATACAAGTTGATGTTTTTTAGTCGGGGTTGGGTAAATGGAAATTAGAATACAAAAAGTAATAAAATGTGTAAAAAATATACGCGAAAATAAACTCCAATATTATATATGTTGTAACAAAAAAACTCAGCTGTGCCCCAAAAGTTAATATCGACATCACAAGTCAATATAATAACAGCAGTGATAAAATGATAATTCAATGAATGATGTGACGACATTTAGAATTATGAACATAAATAATGGTACAATTGTACAAACTATCGGAGAAAACTAAAGTTATCAATTGAACCATATCCCGGACTCTTGTAACTTCATCTTATGAGACTGGAATAATTACAAATTAAATGCCCGTAAATATAGTAAATTTACCCAAAGAATGATGTTTGTGCAACAAACTGTGCAACGCATTTCCATAGCCAACAACTTGCTGATCATCAAAGGATAATGGAAATTGAAATTGATTCTCGCTCTCCAAAACGTGGTTCAGCCCCAAGTGAAACACACAATTTGGTAGAGCTTTCAAAGTTAATGGAACCATCTAGCTGCTTATGCAGAACTGACAAAACTTCTTCAAGTTACAATTGTCTTTAAATTTCTGCTGTCAACATTTAACATTCGCTCAAGACTCCGAAAGTTTTCCCGATGTGTTATCAATCAAAGCTATTCAGAAACAGCAAATCTATAGCAGCATGGACCGAGGAAGGGCAATCATGGTGAACCTCTTAGTAACAAGTATTGGAGGTCTTGCACAACTTCAGACATCAACGGCCGGAATCCTGGCTCAGTCTGCAAAAATTAGCCTTTCTCAGTCAGAATTCTCTGAGGTAATATATGCACCAATTTGCTACGCATCAACTAAAAAGTGCTCGAAGCTAAGCTAGACAGTTGTTGAATTGTCATTTGTAAATCTACCTTCATGATTCCATCCCTCATTCATTCATTGGCAACAATGCTAAACTTTTTACCATTAATTATATAGAGAAAATGTTAATATTTGATGTTTGAAAACTACTATTTTCCCTGATATCATATTAAAATTGTTTGAACGACCAGTCATATAAGAACATAACACAAGGGATGGAGGGAGTAACTAACAAAAGCTACAAGTATCACTATCCGTTCGGTGTTAGACATAGAATACAACCATGGAGTATAACTTTAGACGAGTAGTTCTAATTTTGTGACTGATATTCTCAAGAGGAACTTTTAGCCCCATTAGCTTAAATGTTTTTCAACCCTTCCTAATGTATAACAATCTATGATTCAAGAATATGTCCACTGCTTCAATTTTGTTAAATGTTGGTTCGGCAATGTATAGACGGAAAAAGTTCAATGTCGCATTTTACATATAACAATGAAACATAAACAAGATGGTCATACTTCACCTGTACACATCGAGATATAATGTCAGCAAAGTGAGATAAGGACTTAATTGGATACTCTCCATTAAGGGAAGGATCAACCATCCTTTGTAAAGCATCAATATCGTATAGCTGAGGAACTGCCCATCTTACCAAAATCTGTTCCCCTCGACTTCGTGTCCTGAACATGATTCCAAATGAACATAGAATGAGCGATCGGTTAAAAAAAAGTGTTTTTAACGTCTCAATTATAACATATCTCACCTGTCATATGACATTCGACCCGTCAAAAGTTCCAACATAACCACGCCAAAACTGTAGACATCACTTTGGGTAGTATATATTCCTGACTCAAATTCTGGGGCTCCATATCCATAGGCTGATAAAAGGTGGCCGGACAACTGAGATAGGGAAACAACATTTCAGACAAGGCCATGATTGAGAGGAAGAATTTAATATTCTCGCTAAATTAATTTCAACAGAGCAGTTTTATACTCTGAAACCACACTCACTTTGACGGTTCATATTAGGCCAAAAATTTGAAACTTTCCATAAAATAACCTGCCCTGGTGACCAACACTCACTTATTTTGCTTTTTCACCTACCTGGCTAACAGATTTAGATGCTATCAGAGTTGCCAAGCCACAATCAGAAACTTGCACATTGAGTTCGTCATCAAGAAGAATATTTGCAGATTTGAAGTTTCTGTGGACTACTGCTGGTTCACAGACTTCGTGCAAATACCTGTTTCAGACATGAAAAATACATCATCATTAAGTGACTAACAAAAAGTTGAATGCTTCGACGTTGGACAAACTCCTCAGACGAAAGTCTTCTTTACATGACAACATAGCAATCACAGTAATATTTTCACGTGCAGGAAGCCTTGTGGTGAAGTCCAAGACTCGTAGTACACAGAATTCTTAAGAAGTCAACAAAAAAATGGTTGTAACCGAATCACAGGATGATTTAAATTAATCGTAGAGCAATAAATCACATATGTCTCAAATTCAAATTCCAGGTCGCATTGTGGTTCATTGATTGTCATGTGAAAGCCAAATGTGTGAAAGCTTACATAGGGAGTCTAGCTGCTAAGAACTCTCAGATTGGAGGCAGTTGTTACAGTGTAGTGTAGATGAAAAATAAAGGAGAAACGAGGGAAAATGAAGGCAATGATGGGAAGACAAAGAAGTGGTGAAGGAGGAATTCTACAACCATACGAGGATATTGCATTATCATAGGAAGAACATGGTAACTACTGGAAATAGGAAATGAGGGAAAATGAAGGCGGTGATGGGAAGACAAAGAAGTGGTGAAGGAAGAATTCTACCCCCATAAGAGGATATTGGATTACCGTAGGAAGAACATGGTAACTACTGGGGGAATAGTTCCATGCCATATACAACAACATTACCCCAGTGCCTCTATGGCTCCCGCAAACAAGGGCGTCTAATGCGCAAACAAGGGCGTCTAGTGCACTGGGCAACCACAGGCGGCGGAATCGGGCCTCTGGTTTTGGCCACCAATTTACAAGCTTAATTGATGAAATTCAATACAAACCTTGACGTATAATACACTTGTACATTCACATTTGGGGCCTCATTCCATTAAATGTGGGCCATTGGATGGCCCCAAAGAGCAAATATGGTGCATTGATAAGGAAACGAGCATCTAACTTTTTCTGTAAATAATTTACCACAAGTGACTTTTTTTTTATCAATAGGACAATTAAAATCCACCTGTTTTACCAATTTGATAGTTTGGCCCAAACAGAAGAGCTTTCTCAGAAGTCAGAACTACTTACTCCAGGGCTCGTGCAGCTCCAAGTGCCATTTGTGTTCGTTTATTCCATGTAAGTCTCTTTCTGTACTCATCATCTTGGTGCAATGCATCATCTAATGTTCCATTACTACAATACTCATAGATCAATAGCCGTTGGCCATGCTCCGAACAGTAGCCCATGAGTTCCACAACATTGACATGCCGAATCCTGTCGATTGTGTTTACAAGCTCAAGAAATTCATGGTCTTTCATTCTATTGGCAATACCTTTGTCAAATTTCTTGATTGTCGACAGCTGCACATACACCCAAAGAAAGAATTCAAGATACATAAATTATACTCGCTCCAGCTCATATATTGTCTTCATCTGAATTTGGTCAGTCAATATTGACTTTGACAAACATTTACTCATATAATACAACCACAACGTTTTACAAATGGTAACACGAAAATGGGTAATTTGTCAAATCAAACGTGACAAAACTTCTGCATTATTTGTGCATATATTGAGGACATAACTGTTAAGGTTGGCTCTTTGATCGTCAAAGTCGAATGAGAATAAATTCAGGATGGACATAGTACATAGGTAAGAAATTCTAATATTTAAATTGCCACTAAACCACAAACCTTCCCCATCAAACACGTTTACACAAAGGAAAAGATGGAAGATACCATCCTCATATCCACATTGCATCAAAAGAGGCTCCCATTCAAGCGAGGGCAAGGGTGTATTATAGGCAGCATTTTTATAGTAACAATGAACAATCATCGACTACTAAACAACAAAACAATCAACTACTACTTCACGGTAAAAGGGCAAAGGATTCTAAGTTGTGTTTCCATTAACTCCATCACTTAATTTTTATTGAGGGAAGACATGAGATAGAGAGAGGATCACCATTTTCTAATGTTAGGATATGAGTTTGGGGCAAAAGGAGAGGAATGAAGACATCCACTTGCCTTCCCCTACGATAAACTCAATCTTTCTACAAAGGAAGTAATTTGGAAGAAAAAAGCATCTCCATCTATTCTCCCTTTCCATCTTTCTCCCTCCTTAAGCCTCCACACCATCCCCCTCTATTGTTACTTGAACAAATGTGTGTATTCCAATGTAAAAGAGCTATGATTTGCCGCCTTAAGATATGGTAAGCCAACAGAATGACAAACAAGTGAATAACGTTTCCAGAACCCAAAATAAAAAGTCAAATATATTGGCCTTCAATTTTTTTTATTAACTCCAGTCTCCAGAGTATATGCCAGACAAGACATATATGGGATGCCCTCAAAAATAACACATCACAGTATCAAATTTCTTTACACTGTTCCGTGACTGAAAATTGCAAATTTGCAATTCAAAGTTGCTTGGCAGGATACAGCACACTGGCTGCTTTCGGATGAAACATAAATAAAAATGCATTTAAAATTGCATCAAACACAGTTACTTCACAAATGAAAGCATCTTGTACACAAAAGAAAGAACACACCCATGCAGAAAGTAATGAACCCTCAAGACAGACAGCATTACTCCAGATGTAATGAGGATACCAGTCTAACCCTAACTTAAAAGTTAAAGCAAATGTAAATCACAAGAGGTGATATATGCAAGCAAGCATATTTCACATGCGAGTGCTTCTTCTAGACTCTCACACAAACCCAAAGCTAAAAGTTTAGCTTGAATGTTGAAACTCGTAATAAAACTCGTACCTTGCCATTTGGAAGCTCTGCATAATAAACAGTTCCAAGCATGCCGCTTCCAAGAAGATTATCTTGTGAAAAGCTGTTGGTATACTCTTGAAGAGAGGCAACTGGGAAAGACCTAACTGACGTCAATGGAAGAGGTCTAGTGGAAGGTCTTAGATCAGTATCTTCTGATCTAATGGGATTAACAATAACTTTCTCAGAAAGAAAAGGATGTGGTGGTGGTGGCGGCGGTGGAGGAGGTGGAGGGGGTGGTGGTGGTGGTGGTGACATCATAAAATCAATGTCACTAAAGCTCATATTGCTGTCAAGGTTCCTCAGTGGCGTTGTGGACCTTTGTGAATATAAACCCTCCTCATTTTGTAGTTTTGGCACTGCAGCAATTCTTCTTACTGGTGCTTGATGCTCCTCATCTTTAATATCTACAACAGCATTTTTTTGAGCTGATAGCAGAGGAATCTCATGAGTACTTAATTTGTAATTAGATAAGGGTAAAAAGGCATGAACAAATTAGTAGCTTAGTAACTGAATAAAATTTGAAGCATACCCTTTTCAACATCATTATTGATCTGACTAAAAGGCCCGTAATCGATACGGTATCTCATGAACTTAATTTGTAATTAGATAAGGGTAAAATGGAATGAACAAATGAGTAGTTTAGTACTGAATAAAATTTGAAGCATACCCTTTTCGACATGATTATTGAGCTGACTAAATGACCCGTAATCGATAGGGTTATCTCGCATGCCCACATATGGTTGAACTTCATGTCTCGTGGTAGTACGATAGTACTCTTTACTTCTACTAAAACACCATGGAATGCAGAGCAATAAAGCCAAAATAAATATTATAAATCCAATAACAGAAGCGATAGATATTCCAACTATCCTTTTCGTTTTTGAGGACTGAGTCTTTTTTTGAGTATTAGGTTCCTGCACTGCAGCGGGTGGCACGGCCTGTCTTCCAGGTTTCTGTCTGGAACCAGAAGCAGTGCCAGAACTAGAAGATGAGCCAGATCGAGGAGGTGACTTTGCCGGTGGCCCTTGAAAAAATGGAGAAAGTTGAATTGAGGGAGCTGGGGGTGAAGCCACTGGAGTAGCAGATGTACTAATATTATTTCCGTCACCACTGCATGGAAAAACTATGCTTATATAAGTACGACATACACAGAGAGTCAGATATATAGACAACATAAATAAGAGAATTCCAGTCACCTCTTTGGAGGTGAAGCCATCGGAGCAGCAGATGTACTGAAATTATTTCCGGCACTCCTGTATAGGAACATTTACTAGTATAAGTAGGAGATGTACAGAGACCTAGACAATATAACTAAGAGATCCAGACACCTATCCGAGAACTACTAGTCAAGGGTTTGTTTGGATACAACCACAGGAGGTAAAGGGCGCAAGGGTAATTTGGTAAACGGTGGGGGAATGAAGCAATGCCATTTTTCTTCTAAACCTTACTTATGTTGGAAGAGTTTTAATTTGGCTTCTAAGATTCATTTCCAATCTAATTTGCAAGCCAAACAAGGGAAACAGCCCCCTCCCTCTCCCTCCACTCCTAGTCGCTCAATGCAGATAAAGGGTAAAGGGTAAACATTACTCCATATCCTTTCATCCTAGCAAATGGTTAACATTACCACTAGACAATGCGAGTGATGGCATATATAATACATCAGTCAAGCAGGTCAAGTGGATCAGGCCAATACAATTCACAACAACATTAGTGAAACTTACTAGCAAAAAAGGTATATGTCTCACTCTCTTAGTACATCACTCTTGGACATCAACATTGCGCAATGTGTTTCATTGTTGTAAAGTTAGCATGAACGTATAATATTTAGGCTGCAACGAATTGCAAATGATTTATTGTGGTCTTGAAGGTACTTTTAAGTCTGTAACTGAATTTTGAGATGGTATGCGGCAAATTTATGGCATGGTGACCGAGATTTGGCAGCAACACCCAATTCCAAAATTAAGCCTCAACTCGAAAACTTAATGCCACATGCATGACTCCACAAGTTAAGTGGCAATTTGGATGTCATTATATCACACATAGCATGCGATATTGTGATGCAAGTGTACTGCATTTAATATAAGCAAGACTGGAGAAAGAAATATGCAAAATAAACTCCTGAAGCTCTCACTTGAAGCTGGGGATAGTTAGCAGCTTCTGAGGTAGAGACCCAGAGAACAAGTTGTTTTCTATATTCCTGCTCAAAAAAAGAAGGAAACATAATACGTTCAGGAATACCCAACATAGCAAAAGCACATAAATTGACAGAAAATATTCACATGAGTTGTTCAACATATATAAAGTTAAAGAAGAGTACAGGTCTTGCAGAGGAAGATTCTGAAGCACATCAAGGGTTCCAGACAGTTGATTGTTCTGCAAGTGTCTGACAAAACAAAGTTCTTCGTTGGCAAAAGAAAAATCTTGAAAGAAGGGAAAAAGAAAAAGGTAAAAACTTTCCAATTACCACTTACAAGATAGAGAGAGCGGACAAATTCTCCATTGAAGGAGGAAGTTCTCCACTCATATTATTCCCTGCTAAATCTCTATACATAATAATAATAATAATACTTTTCAGTAAAACATGCGTAAAATAATATTTCTGATAAAGCATCACATATGAACATTTCTGTGGAACTTACAAGGTTTGCAATGAAATTGGCAAGGTTGAGGGAATGTTCCCTCCAATATTGTTATTGCTTAAATCACTGTACAAAAACAATGGCTAACATGAGACAGCCAACTCATAGAGTGCCAGTCCTGAACAACTCAAAAGTCAGCGGACAAGAGATGTAAAATAGTCTTCTTGCAGAGTTGGAAAGAATACTGACTGAAGAATATACAAGATAAGCTGAGGGAATGTACTAGAAAGGTAAAGGGAGCTTGAGACAGAGTTAACACTAACAAAAGGAACTAAGTTATCACGTGTCTTCCACTCAAAGGACCTCAACTATCGAAGATTCTAGTAGAGAAACTTACGATCTACTACAGTTGTATTTCTGTTGACTCTTAGTTATGAAGTATTTTACTCGCCACCATTTTGTCGCTTACGTGAATACAGAAGTATCTATATCACCTACCTCCATTACATATTCCCTCCTCTTACACACTCTCCCTTCAAAACTTTAGCAATGGTTGGCGACAAGCCAACAATTTGACCCTACCATAATTAATGTCATTTAGTAATTAGAAAATAAATGCAATTGCAACCTACTTCCACTGCTGTAATATGCATCTACAGCTTGTTCCAACAAGGAGTCAACCTAATACAATAATAAAGATACAAGCCTTAACAGCGTCAAGTTACATTGCTGATATTAAAAGAATAGAGGAGAAAGAAATCCTTACATTGTTTGAATAGATGAAAATGATCCTAGGCTATCACCTAGTTCACCTCCTAAATTGTTGTTAGTGAGAGTTCTGTTACATAAATTAAATTAGATACAAGTACAGATGAGATTGTGAGAAGCTAACAGTCCATACGCCACACACTATGTTACTCAGACTCTTTATCTGACCTCTTGCATCTGTGTTTGACACTCAAACATGGTATGACACTTGGAACATTTCACGTTAAGTGAAACACCATGATGTTTTTTCATAAATAGTCAGGTCTAGCATTAGGACATACACCCATGTCTAATCATTCTAATCAAGTCTGAGTAGCATAGTGTATGGACTGTTAGCATTAGGAGATACACCTATGTCTAAGCATTAGGACATATTGTTGACAACACTGGAACTTACATAGAAATTATGTTATTTGTAGTATCACATAAGACGCCTTGCCAAGCGTCGCCACATGGATCGCCAGCAGCACTAACCCATCCCGGGATATTGGGAGAGCCAAGTGCAGCATATAAGCTGTTAATAGCAGCAACTTGTTGAACAAAAAAATTCAATATTTTTTATCAGTCATGTGCTTACTAATTGATAGCCAGCATCACAGACAACCAAGTGCAGCGAAAGAGACGTGGAAAAATTGTTACAGAGGTTATTAAGATAAGAGAAGAATTCAGAACCAACATGGACAAGGCCATATTCAATATTTGTATGGGCTCTATACAGTATACACAAACAACACTACCCTGGTACCTCAAGGTAAAACCGTGAAACAGGTTGGAGGACCGGTGGTGGGTTACTGGTCGTGTAGGTTTGGAGAGAATACGAGTCTGCTTTATTGCGGATTTGAAGAATATGGGTTTATAAGAGTTGGGTTTATACAGATGTCAAGTTGGATTAGGATGTATATAACGTTTAAATACACATCAATTAATGATACTCCTTGTAAGATTTGTATATTTTCTTTGTTTTGACCATTATAAATACATAACTATGCTAGATTCATAATTATTTACTTTAATACTTCCTTCATCTATGATACTAAAATAATTAAAATCGTGTATATTAACTTGAAACATAAAGAGACTTTGTCTCCTATTTCTATTGAAGCGAGAAAATAGAATGTAGATATAAATAAAACAAATTATGAATATCAAAGAAATTCAAAACCCTGAACATAAATCGTGAAATAGTGTAATAGCCTATTACGCTATTTCAAGGGTTCCATGTTCTCTGGTCTCATTCTTCATCGCGCTCTAGTGTCTAGTCCGACTGTTCCTTTTGGGACTTGACTGGGCCGGTGACAAGGATGATTAAGTTTCCACCACTGCTTATCTTGTTTATCTTGGTCGGAATCCGGTTTCTTGGTGACAAGGATGATACTCACAGAAGAAATTCACCGATCTTAGACAAGTCATATGTAGGTAGCAAATATTGTATCCTTTTCTTGTTGGGACGATGCTATACGAAATACGTAATACTATAACAACGATACCCCTTGAAAATGAGTAGTGAGTAGCACAATATTGGATGTTTTTTTTCTTACTAAATTTAAGAAGGCGGCAATTAATTTGGGATAAATGAGGACGGATAAACAGGAAGGAGGGAGTAAGAGTGTTTAATTCCGAGTTTCAGACACATAACTGGAGAATCCAACAGACGAAAGTTAAGCAATAGCGGTACAATGAATTAGTACGATACAGTAGGAGAAGTTAGCAAACATGATGTCATTATGAATCAAATGAAAATACATAATACGGAGTAATAATTAAAGAGTTACCATCAGTTGGATTAGTGGCCCCGTAGGCGAAATGATGCAGACAAATGAAGATAAAGACCAAGATAGGGTGTGGCCACAGTTTTGAACAAGGGCAGTCCATATCATTTATCCTCCAAACCATTCATTCAAGATTCCGCCTTGAATTGCCTGAATTTCACAATTCAAATAAAAAATACTGTAATCAGACAGCAAGCAACCTAAGATCCATGGCAGTAACAAAACCAATGATTTAACAATATAATTCACACACTTAAAATAATGCACATGAAGTAATAAATTAACAATGATTACTTGAAATCATAGCAAACACAGCAGAGAAACCGGGTGGGTGGGTAAATGGATCTAAGGAGGTACAGATTCTTACCACCAATCAACAACTGAAACAACCATACATACCAGCAGTAAAAAATAAAAATAAATAACTATTACTAAGTAGTATGATAGATGAACAGTGAAGGAGATTATTATCTGGAAATGTTTGTATGAAAATAGCTATAAAAGGAGAAAGAGCTGGAAAGAAACAAAGCAAACTGAAATTTTAACTAAGAAAGAGCTTGTCTCGCTCAAACTCTATTGCTCAAAACCGACATTAGCTTCACTAACAAATTAGTTTTTTTTTTTTTGGGGGGGGCTGTCACTCTGTCAGCCTGTCCTTATCTTTTATCTTTTTTTTTTCCCGGTTAGTTGTTAATTGGTGTAGACTGTAGACTTTGGATCTGCTTTCTTAATTGAACGTGTTGCAAAATGACTTGGAAAAGGACTTTACTCATTATCTAACTAATGTCTACGCAAAGTAAAACGGAACACTCCACTTATCCGTTGCTTCCCCTTCAAAATTTGTAATCACTAACTTTTGGTGCTAGAGCGAGTCCGATGCGGAAATGATGCAAAACATTGGTGGTGCTAGTGGGTGAGTCCGATGTGGAAATTATGAACTAATCATTAGGAGAGGACCTGCGCACCAAATTGTAGTAAGAAACAATAGCCATTGTCATAACATGTTCATCGCTCGATATGCTTTTAAAATTTTGTTTCTTCATATGGGACGGCCAGAACATTAGTAGCTGAGAGTGTGAGACAAGAAGATAATCAGACAGACTTATTTATAAGTAAAACTAGTTTTTGTACCCGTGAAAATTATGGGTGCATTTGAGATTGTATAAACTCACGCATAAACGTAATCTCATTAGTTTGAAACATGTTCACATCTTTGGTGCCTTGTGTTGACTACATGACACGCAAAAATGTTATCCATGAATGTTATTCATGTATTTTGGCGAGAAATAGAACAACATATTTATTTTCAATTTCACATGAATTAAGATATTAAAGAGGTAAGTAAATGTAATAACGTATGTGTATATACCTCGTTTCTAGACCTTCCGCCAACCACCAGTGATGATTGGGCCGCATGTTTATCACGCGGAGCGATTTATGACATTCGTAAGTTCGTCGACAACTGATAGCTCAAACAGTCGAGTCAACCTCATGGTTGTCATCTACGCGCCAATACAGTCGTTTTGACAGTAATTTCCGGGTCAAAAACCGTTTCCATTTTCTAAAACCGTCTTAAGCCGAATCGGAATGTTCCAGAATATACTAGAGTTTTATTCCTAAATATTTATTTTTTATGATTAAATATCGAAAATATCTTCTTTACGGAATAAGGAAGCATACATCTTCCCTAATTCCTAAATTAAATCGCGGAAATCTTTCTTGATGAGGAGGAAAAGCCTCAGGAGATGATGCAGTAGGAGCTGCGCCTCTTGGAAAGGTCGCAGTTCGGCTGCTTTTTCCCCAATTTCCATAATCTTTCCGAATTTCTTTCCTAATCCGACTTTT
>LHUT01002809.1:0-17121 GCA_001412135.1 Silene latifolia subsp. alba
TGAATGAGAAATTAGCAAACTCAATTAGTCTTGCTGAAGACAGGTCGGAGCAAGTGACGGATAATGTCACTCACAAAACGGATAGGGGGGACAAGGTGGGGGCACCCCTATGTGCTTCCCTCTCTACTTTATTTGAGTCATTTGTGAGAGAAAATGGTATCCGTTACTCCAAAGTGACGGATACGTGCCGTCACAAATGAGATTTTGTGTAGGAAACTAGAGTGGCCGAAAACGGAAAAAACAGTAGGGTGTCCTTATTCAAGGTCTGACCTGCCAATATTACAGTTGTGTCCTGTGACAGACTGCCACGCCAAGGCGGAGGATCATAATACGGAAAATCGCAAGTGGGTCCCATTGTCAGAGAGATCAGAAGGAATCTCACTAACAAACTTTCTCTCTTACCACTTTTGTGCCCCAACTGAAAACCATTTCCATCTCCTTCCAATGCTATTTCCATTTTTCCAAATTACTCTTACCATTTCTCTTTTACACAAACACCCATGAAAAAAATGTTCATTAGAAAGTTACTAAAATAATTTGATGCTTGCAAATTTCAAATTTAGATTGTCTAATGTTTAATGACTTACTTAAAAAACTAAACCAAGTAGTTATATCGACTAAAATAACACTGAAATGTAACTATGAAATTTAACAATTCTTATTCTAAATCGAGTTATATAACGCAGGTAATACAAAGTCACAAAGATTATAAGTATAAAAATCAAAATCCTGATCACTCATATACAATATTTTGTATGAAAAATCGTATCGTTCAGCTCAATAATGAACTTTGGTTTGACATACTATACAGAAATCATTTACCATGTATTATTAATTGCGTCTCGACAATCTTCAATAACATTGCTAGATATCAATTAAGCGAGTCTAATATGTAATCAGTTATCAATTATATTATGTACATTAACCCCCTTAACTGCACTTATAAGGATAATAATAATCAACTAACCCAAACCCAAAAACCAAATATTTTACAATTTTATAATATTACCAACTCTATGTAAATATCCCTTCTTTTCCCTTCCTTTTAAGTCCTTTACATCCCTATATATATTCTCCTATTCCTTACACCAACACAAAACCCATCCTTGTCTCTCCACTCTTCCACCCTCTAATTACTAACACCCCATAAAAGGTAAGCTAATTACTTGATATTTTAGACCCCTATCTTTTTCTCACAAAGATCCCATTTGTACAAGGACAATATCCCCACAAATCAAGATACTAGTACAAATTAGAGGTAAAAAAAATGTATGAAAATGAGACAGAAATTGCAGCTGCCTGCTTTGACCCCAACAACAACAACAACAATATTACCACCATTGAACAAAATGGATTTTCACAAATTATTGACCATAATAATAATTTCAACAATCACACTTCCCAAGAAATGGATTCAACTTCTATGGAACTTGAATACCAAAACAACAACATTATTCATGATACTAATACTAATAATAATAATATTTGTTACCCACAATATGACGAAAATATTATCCATACTACAACTTCAGACCTTCTTAATCTTCTCCACTTACCAAGATGTTCGTTTGCACCGTCTTCGTCCACCGCATTCCTACCACCACCAACCCCATCAATGTCGTTTGTTAAACCGTCTTCGCCACCACCCGTTAATCTATCCTTCATTGGTGACATGATAGTGCAAGACAATAACAACGCATCCGGTTCATCCTCATTACCCAATATTTCCTACGACCCAATTGCGGCCGCTACATTACCTTACGACCCACTCTTCCATCTCAACTTACCACCTCAACCTTCCCCACTTTTCAGAGACCTTATGTTTCAGTCACTACCACACCCACACGGTAGTAGTATAATTCCGACACGCGGAAATCATAATAATGGGACGTTATTCGGACATATGGACGATAATGGAGACGGGAATAATGTTATGAATATGAATATGAATGGTTTGGGAGGATTGTACCAAGAAAATGGAGGATTAGGAGGAGAACAAATGATGAATACAAATAATGGAATGTTTGAATTTACAAGAGGTGGAGGATCTTTAGATGAAGGGAAATTGGGTAAAGGTCCTAAGAATTTTGTGACTGAAAGACAAAGAAGGCAGAATTTTAATGACAAGTATGCTACTCTTAGAAGCCTCATCCCTACTCCTACCAAGGTTTCTTTTTTTAACTTTCTTTTTTTATCCTTACACATTTTTTGTGTTTTAATTCTACTCTATGCACCTACTTAATTTAATTACTACTCTTTCTGTCTCGATCATTTCTTTAGAATTAGTATTAGTGTTTGGGTTGTGTATATATCTCGAGTTTCGGACTTCTTTTTGTTTTTCTAAACAAGTGTTTTTTTTTTTGTTTTGTTAAATTGTTGATTGAAATGTGGAAGAATTAGTATAAGATAATGTTATATTGATTGATCTGTTTTGGGTAATTCCCCTGCTTTCATTTATTTATGTGCACAAATTTTTGTAAGAAAAAATATTCTCCACTTGAATACAATATCACCTATGTTACTGAGACTCGTTTAGAAGTATCCGACACGGGTGCGTATCCAAGTGTCGGATTCGGCTATTTTTTTTTTTTTGAAAAATATGCATATTTTGGTCTAAAACGAGGTGTCCAAGTGTTGTACCATGTCCGACTGTCGAGTGTTGGAGACGGATACGCGAGGAAATTAGAAGAGTCGGAGTAACATTGAATATCACATGTGGAAATCCATGCATGTTTTAACAATATGTCGAAATTCATATGCATGTTTGGCTAAAAAAAAAATGAAGGCAGATAGAGCATCAACAGTACTGGATGCAATAAATTACATAAATGAGCTAAAGATGACAGTTAGGGATCTCAAGCTACTTGTTGAAAAAAAGAGGATGTCCAAAGAGAGGATTAAAAGGCTCAAGACTGAAGACGATGACAACGACAACAATAACAACAACAACAACCCGTCTGATAATGCTGGCGAACTAAATGGTGGGAATGGTGTGGAGGGATCAGGTTTGGTAAAACATGACCCAGATGATGGGTTTGTTGGGTCGTCTGCAACTCAACTCCGAAGCTCATGGCTGCAGAGGAAATGCAAGGACACTGAGGTGGATGTGAGGATTGTGGATGATGAGGTGACCATCAAGTTAGTACAACGAAAGAAGATCAATTGTTTGCTGTCAGTGTCGAGAACACTTGATGATCTTCAGTTGGATTTACGCCATGTTGCTGGTGGTCATGTCGGAGATTATTACAGTTATCTTTTCAACTCCAAGGTTCGTATATTTTTCTTCACTGATACTGGTTATGTTTTGTATGCATAACGTTTCATTCTCGTGATTTTTCATGTTATTCATTTCAAGTCGGTTATTGGTAGGAGATGTCCAATCTGATTCGGATTGTCTTTCAGCCAGTTCATTAAGCTGAACCCGAAATGTTTGTGTAATGCAGATATGTGAAGGGTCATCGGTGTATGCAAGCGCAATTGCAAACAAGCTGATAGAAGTTGTGGAAAGACAGTATGCTGCTGCTTCTGTTGCTGCTGCACCCAGTACTAGTTTTTAGTAATCCAGCATTTTCTCCAAGCATCAATTTTATCCTGCAGTTTAATAATTAATTAAGAACACTAATTATATTACGTAATCTTTAATTTCTAACAGCTTCTAGTTGCTTGTTTGACAGAATTGTCTTTCCATTAGCCTTATCCATAGATTATACCAGTGAAACTCGGATTATTTCTCGTTAAGTAGGGGTTACTTTCGGATTAATACTAAATATCTGGCATAAAGTTTCTTATCAAATTGTCTCTCTTCGTTTTTATATGCTTATGTTGGATACAACTCCGGTTTCCATTTAAATCATCACTCGATTTTTTTATAATGAACTATCGTGTTGCCCTCATACTGTTACGAGATAGGCATTGGTAAGTATGATTTGTATTGACAGCGTATAATAATCGTACCTCTTTGATCGTCACAGCATTTCCTAATTTCGACCCATGGATTAAGGTTGGTTGCAAATTTTGGCTGTAGGAGAGACTATAATTGGGGTTGGCCTCGAGTTATGACGATAAAAGGGGATTGTGCCAAGTTCATTTCATGTGCATTGTGAGCTCAGAGAGACTTTATTAGGTAGTAGAAACAGCACCCAACTTTTCATCTCTCAAAATGCCATCTATGGTCCCACAGAAGATGAGAGGCAAACTTGACACATGATGACCATTGAACAACCTAGACCGGTGCAAGAAGTCTCGCAGTTTCCTTCGAGCCCAATCAATACTTACGACATCTTTCTCAATATTCTCGGCAAGTCGCCGTTTTTCCAACTGCTCTTGAATTGAAATAACTTCGGTGGATTTAAAGCTTAAGATAATATTATTTGAATGTTTCCAGCTTCATTTGACGTCTTGAATTAATCTTTACTTTGTATAAAGTTGATAATTTTTGCATTTTGAAAGCTTGAAATTTAACTTAGAGAAACTGAATTCAATTCGCTACATTTTTACAAAATTTCTCGCATAATTTTAAAATAATACTCCGTAGTTTAAACTTTGAAGAACCTTGATATACACAAATGTCGAGTGTGTACTTCAGTTTAGACTGAGATGTTCTAATTAACACGGAGTAATATGAATTGTTGATTCCCTCGGAAAGTTGCAACCAATTTATTAATCGAGTCGGGAAAAATTCAAACAAGTTGAATATTAGGGAGTAACTAATAAATACCTATAATGTGAAACAACAAAAAAAATAAAGAACGCAAAAATCAAGAACGCATAAACTCAAATAAGACCGTTAATGCCAAATAATAGAAATCCAAATTAGAAACAGAATGTACAGAAACAAGCGTAACTTACAGAACAGTAGGGAAATACAATTAATTTGCCTCATTCAAAAATATTTAAATTAACAGTTCAAAAGATAAGCCTATGATTACTGTCAAGGACAAAGAATAATACTGAAAACATTGACTAATGTACTTCACTATACATCAAAACCAGGAATCAAATGGTATAAAAGTGTGGGAGGTACTAGGTTACTACCGATTTCTATTGAACGGCTAGCCTCTGCAGATGATTTAAAAACACCTCAAAGCTGACATCGTCCGTGAAAATCACATCCCCACCAGTAGGGGCATTGGAGTTGTATGTTGCCGAAGGATTCAACTTCGCCAGAAGAAACCGAGCCTGGATTACACATTAAAGGATGACAATTGAGGTACACGATTAACTCGAGGAAATTGTACAAAACAGCATTCAAAAATCACGTGATTTGATAGTTAGCCATTCATTAGTATTAACTCGATCAACAATATGTTCCATTGAGCATACATAGGCCAATACTAGCAATCAATCTCTGCTTTCGAAAACTTGTGTAGGATGATCTCACTGTAAGGTTATGGCTAGATCAGTGCCGTAAATTTTGCGACAAAAAGGTGGGGTAAATTTAATGTTTTAACCTCAAACCTCACTCTTTTCTCTTCAACGTTCAAACTTCAAACTTAAAACTCAGGGTAAGATCTTAAATGTCTTAGGTATAGTTATGATCTTAAGAAAATTGACACATACAGCTACTCAAGTATTACTAAGTGAACAAACGTTTACCTGGGAGCCATACTGATCACAAATGACCAACCGTGGAACTGGAAATCTTTCTTTAATTAAACCATCAGCATCATCTCTGGGAGCTTGCAACAATTCGGCAAATGTCTGGAAAATAATAAAATAAAGTCAAGGGAAGAGAAATTTGAAACTAACAGACAACAGAGGCTGAAAAATTTAGTCGCTTACGAAAGTATTTTACTACGTCTTCATTTGACTTCGGTGATCAAACAATGCTGACTCCACAATATTCAGTAGTTACAAGTTACAATTGTCAACAAAGGTAATATATGAAAATATTTTATCTCGGTAATCTGACAAATGTTCCATTTTATCCTTCCACATGTTTAGAGGGAACTAGTGGTCAATAGGTCATAGTTGACATTAATTGATCATAAAAGTCAAATGGGGACAACAATGTGAAATGAGACAACAGGAACGGGACGAACCTTGTGTTCAGGCATAGTATGGTATCCCTCCTTTCGCCACTGAGCAACAGTTGCACCGTGAAATATCACAACAGTGAAATAAGCGTCCAATAGTAATATTTTGTCAGGAGAAACAGAGGCGACATCAAGAAGGGCAGGTTCAGCTGCTGAATGAAAAGAGTATGAAATTAACGAAGGCTGAATCATCACTACTGAGTTGGAAACATTCTCCCGGTTAAGAATCATCCTGAAGTATGCAGTCTCATCAGGACTATTGTTGAACACCTACAACAGATGAATAACCATTGAGTTGCTGTTTTAACAATTTATAATCACGCAAGATATACGGAAGATCAAGTTCAATAAAGGAAACAAAGATACCTGAACAAACTGAGAACGTCTCAAGTGAAATATAAATTGAGGAAATATTGAAAGTCGTGGAGATAAACTGAAAGTATCGGAATTATCCTTTTGGTATTCTCCGAATCTTGAACAAAGGCGTATCAAGCATCTGTCAAGCCATCGGATTGGGTCGAACTCCGCCTGCACACCGATAACGGTAAAGGAGGTGAAATCATGAAGAAACTACGCTAGCCAGGAAAGGAGGAAGAAGACGGGCTAATAATACAAAGTAGAAAAAGCCATCATATAGAAAAATACATTATAATGAAACCAAATATAAATAGCTTGGCTCTATATACCAAGCATCCTTATTTGATCATATAAGATAACTACCAATCATGAAAACAATCAGGAACACCCTTGAAAATCTGACAATTACATTCTTTCTCCGTCTTTCTAAAGCACCACAAGTCCACAATAGCTAACGAATTTAATTCAACAGAATATTAAGCCGGCTTTGCTATTCAGTGCTACCACATTTTAAATTGTAAATGCTTCTCTTCAGGCCAAGAATCGTCCAATTTAAAGAGCAAAGAAGGTTCGCGATAACCAAATTGAGTAAGCAACTTAGTTTGAGGAGGCGCAAGGCGCAACGAGGCGATGAGGGGTCAAAGCGATGAGGCGCAAGGCGCAAGGCGAATGCGCACGCCTTTTGAACGCGAGGCGCATCTTTTTTTGTATGAGCCTCTAAACTAATTCTACACACTAAGCATCACTAAAAACATAGATTCACATCATAAATATATTAAAGGGAAGAAAATTACGTTCTATATCACATATCATTCGTTAAATTAAGCGTTAAATACTTGTACCTAATTAACCATTGTATCCAAAACAGCACATAAGGCAAAAACATAAAGGCAAACTACTCTAGAAGTTAAAAATTGAAAAGATAAGAGAGCAATTAAAATTACAAGCAGCGGCAGCAGTAGAGAAAGTCAGTAGAGGAATTAACAAGTATATAAGCAAGGAGAGAAGAAGAGGGGGAACTGAAATTATAAGAAAGAAAACATGAAAGGAAACAGATGCTTAATAACAGCAGTCAAAGCAAGAGATTTAAAAAAAAAATGTGAAGAAGAAAAAGAGAAACTTGCAGTAGAAAATTGAAAGAAGTAAACGCTGATTAGGTTGTACTTCTAAAAAATTAGGGTTAAAAGAGTGTTATTTTGTAATAAAATAAAACTTTATTAAAAAGGAGTTAGGGTCATGTGCTTGACATGTAACTATTTATGAAACAAAGCTTGTCAGCGCCTCCAGTTAAGAAGGCGCGCCTTTTTGCGCCTAGGGCATCACCTTGAGGCGCTCGCCTTTTAGGGCCTTTTGAACACAGACTCGCCTAGTTGCTGTAATGCCCTAGCATCATCGCCTACCCTCGCCTCGCGCCTAGGCGCGCCTGAGGCGCGCTTTTTTAAACTAAGCAAAAAACTTGTCCAATATATGCGAGTGGGGTGCTATTTGGCCAGTTTTTTTTATCTTAAATCGGATATGCCCGTCTTAAGAAATACCTACTCACTTACTCTTACTTTTATACCCTCATCCCTGCCACCGCTACACAACTATTCAGACTATCTCCAACCACCATCCGCCGGAACATATCCCCAATCCCCAACACCCTAGAAAACCTAACCACCACAAACCAGCCCAAAACAACCATTGATGACGCCATTAGCACCTCCCACCACTAAATTTTGTCATCCAACAATTCAAATGTGGATCAAAGAAGAGGGTACGTTGTCAGATCACAGGGAAGGCTGAGACGTGATGGCAAGAATGTTGGAAAAGCCCGCCGTCATCGTTCTCTCATATATGTGATGTGCACGATGGTGGTGCAAGGGCAGTGTGGTTGCGTGAGGAAGTGGGGTGGTAAGAGGTGGACTTCGTGGCTGGTGCGGTGTAGGGGTGCAACGATGGTGACGTGGTAGTAGGTGGGGTGCATGAATGGCGCGCCATGGTTGTGACTGTGAGAAGTGATGGAAGTGGCTAAGGTCCGTAGTGGCCCAGTGGCATGGTGGCATGGAGGGTGGGCAAAGAGAGGAAAGAGTGTAGAGAGAGCAGGGATGGGGTGGTTGTTTAGCACGAGCGTGGGAATGAGTTGGGGTATCCATTAGTACGATAATAGGAAAAGAAAGGTGACTAACTCCAATAAGGAAATATGGAAGATAGAATAGAATAGGAGAGAATAGTAAGCTTTAGATCCAATAGAGACGGAAAAATCAAAGGACTGCAACACCACAACAAACAGAAGCATAACCTATTCCGTAAATAAATTCACTTTATTCCATCTTAGTTAAGAACCAAAGAATAGCGAGTCTTTAGCTCTACATGAAATGGAAAAGGCTTCAGCTACCTCACATTCTCTAAAATCTTTATTTGCAGGATAAATAGACACATTTAACGAAGCCCAACTACTGTCACCATTAGCTATCTTTAACACTACTATTCATGATGATCCTAGAATTCACGCAGGTGTTCGGATGCAGAAGTTATTTATGCTAAGCTTGAGCACAAAGACTTAGTAAAACCCTCAGTAGCGCACAAGAAAGACACCTACCTTGACCAGTCTCCATGAAATGCTGCAGAAGAAGAGAGCTTCTTTCTCCATTTAATGAATTCAGTGAGAGACAGCGGACCGCCTTATAATTTGCTGCATGGAGAAAAGGTAAATCAAAGCATGATTTTAATACACCAGCACCACTACCCCCGCACCTCAACGGCTTCCAATGAGAAGTATGGGAGGCGGATGTATGTAACCAGTGCTAGTTCACAATATAAACGGAGATGCTTTAATAGGCTATTTTGTTTCGTTTCCTTATTCTCCAAAAGACCAAAACCATTAACTAATAAATCTTTAGCTTTATCGGAATGAAAATGCAAGAAAGTAATACTGTGAATATGAAAGCTGCCAGTATGCACCGATGTCACAGTAACAGAATGGTCTCCTAATTCCTAGTGTACACAAAACACAAGGATGTTTACCTATTTAACCACTCTCATTACCTCATTAAGGGGGGAAAGGTGTAAGGAACATATGTAGAACATGTCCACTGGCAAAGGGGAAGGCGTTAGATACAAATATTTAGCGTTTAGCAGTCGCTCCATATATACTATCAATGCGTGACCCACCTCACCCCCGAAAAAAGGGTGCAAAGTTACGAAAATTTAGAGTGCGAGAATATTTTAGAGAATAATATCCTAGGATGGCCAGCTTTACACTACAGATTCTTGAGCGAATCTTAACCGATTTCACAGCTTGTCCTTCAACAGTACGTAATAATTAGGATAAATTAAAACCTTTTTCAAAATTACCCCTTTCAAATTATCAGAATCATCACGTCACCATACGAGCTCTTGAACTAAACGGACTTTGTTTCACCGAATTTTGATCAAATTTTTCACCAAATCTTGTGCTAAAGTGTTAGCAAATTTGATCAAATTTTGATAAAATATCTTAAAAGGTAATAAGTTCGAAAAATGTCTATATAAAAGGTACTTCCTTAAGTCACTACTATTTCACTTTAGGGTACTCTTAACTCTTGGCAATTCACAAGTTGAAAATTTACACAAAAAGGAAACAGTGAGGATCCAAAGATTTGACTAAAGCACGATAGTGGTAAGATATTAAAAATATTGAGGAAAAAATGTGATGGAGGAGAAAAGAAAGCCAAATGGGTTTCAGAAGGCAAACATAACAAACAAAAAGTAAAAACTCACCATACATATGAAACATTGTCAATGACAAGAAAGAGAACCAGATTGCAAGAGCATGTCCCCTAGTAACATGAGCAAGAAACATTCCTACAGCCATTCCAGCCATTGTCGCTACCGTCTCTTGACTTCCTTCCTAATGCACAAATATGGGAGGGACTCAGCTGACACATCTGACACGCGTCTATGTAAAAAAGTTATGGTGGTACCTTGGCAGATATATCTGCTGCATTCTGTTGGAGAGCAAAATGCTGAGTCAAAGCAGCTCTTGTAGCTCCACTAGCAACACCAGCTGGATGCGATGCGAGGGATTACAAAAATGAGTATCACTTGAAATAAAACCATGATTTAGTCATTGTGAAACATCAAACATGGAATGGAAGTTAAAGATGAAGACGCTTGAAATTTTTCTTTGAAAACTATGGGAACACATAATGTAGTAGTCATCCTTCAAGAAAACGGAGCATATGGGCAAAATTCCTTTCGGAAATTTCATCACCGGAAAAAAAAAATTAAGAGAGAGTAGCTATGTTCCTTAGACTTGTTTAGGTGTGTTCAACTGTTGTACATGGATAGTTTATAAAAGACCTGTGTGCTATGGCTTAAAATGGAACATGTCCTAGTGTAATACCCAATCCGAATGTGGGACACAAGTACACGAGCTAAGTTGGAGTCATGTTCGAGAGTAGTACGTAACTCACAGCTAAAATTGACGGCCGTGAGAAGGATCCAAAAAAATTCATTGAAGTGTAATTCCTAGGTCTAAATAACTATAACACCAGACGTAGCTTAACTCATTGGTTAAGAAGGAAATAAACCAAACGCAACATGGGATCATATAATGTGATATTTTCTCTGAATTTCCAGTTTAAGGATGTTTCTGAACGTCCACAGAGATGTGTGTCTCGGGTACTATGTTGAAGGTGAAGAAACAGACAAGAGAACTTACTAAATGACCGTGAGAGACTTCCTAAGCAAAGTATGAACACGAATGCAAAGGGAAATAGAGGAGAGATAAGATCCATCAACATTCCTGTCACAACAAATAAAAATACGATAAATATGACATAATAGCTGCACACTAAGGTATAGAGCACTCCAAAAGTAAGCAGAATTCTCGTATAGCCCCTGACATTGACATCCAATATCCACTATTTCAGTTAAAATGATAAAAGCTCATTAAAACACCGTGATTAAATGCGTAAGTGAGGAAGCCGTTATATCAAATGATCAATAATGAAAACATTCATCCCGTGCATATCAAATGAAAGAGAGATTCACAAATATAAGATCCATAGCGACTGAAGCTCCCCCTCAATGGTTACTTTCTATTTTTGGAATAAAGGAGCCAAAAATGTATTTCTGACACCAACCTGTTTAAAAGTTATAACTCCATGAATTTAGATGACATATGCTGATTATGCTCCCCTTAACGATTATTTATATACGCACCCTTTAGGCTGTAGTGTCTCTTACTCCCTTGTGAGTTGTGACTCTAGATAATTACGAAAATACAGCGTCCAAGATTTATTACTGTATATGGCTAAACTAATCTCTGTTATAAGCTATGTTACTCCGACTCTTCTAATTCCCTCGCGTACCCGTGTCCGACTTTAGACACTCGGACATGGGTATGACACTTGGACACTTCATTTTTAACCCAAATATGCATATTTTTCATAAAAATNNATAAAAATAGCCGAGTCCGACACTTGGACATGTACCCATGTCGGATACTTCTAAACGAGTCTGAGTAACATAGTTTATAAGTCTACCATCGCCAACTTTACTCGAACATTCTTATATTCCCATCAGTAAAATAAGGACCGCAAATGATGAGACCGCATCTTGTTAAGATTTCACCATTAGATCTCAATTATTTCTTCTCCTAATGTGATCCTCCAAAAACCTCAGCAAAATCCCTCAGAGTCATATTTACATGACAAAAGTATTCCTTTAAATTGCTAAGCACATTAGTAGTTAAGCTCCTTAAATAATTTTAGGTGATTGTTTCTTCATTCTTTTACCTCATCACAAAAGTGTAGGGCAAAGTCAAAAACAAAAAGAGGAATGAGAATATTACCAAGATCATTCATCAAATCCGCGACTAAACGCCACAGTTTTGCATCGCTATCCAAATTTGAGCCCTAACAAGAGACAAGTTGTATTGCAATCAAAGAGTAAGTAAAGAACATTAAAGTGTGTATTACGGTAAGTATTAGAGCAATGCTGGCTGCATAGACGTTCGTTATTTTAACTAGGCCATAGATTCAAAGCTCTTTCATCTTTGGGATATAATGGACTAAAATACAAAGGTATTAAAGCACTACGTAAATATTCCATGAAGAGGAAAAAGGCTCTCAAGAATCCCATGAAGGCTCAACTGGAAACCACCTCACTATTTTTGAAGGGAAAAGGATGCTCCAGTGCAAGCACTGATATACCTACTCCCCCCTCCCTATTTAGACCCGCTTTTGACCCCTCTTTAGTATTTTTATCACCAATTAGATGTCTTTTGTCGCATGTTGCTTACTTGTCCTTTTCCACTTGCAAATTCGTGATTTAAGCTTTCTCTAGTCGTTTTTGTGCCTTCTTTCTCGTATTTTCAGCTTGGGCACGCCATTCGAGGCACGAGGACAACTTTAGAACCAATTTGGAGTAAGATGGAGACGACAAGGCAAAGAATCAAGGCATGACGGGCCCCACTAGAGTGCATCCAGGAAACGAAGTCAGACTGACGCAACGGATGGGCGAAATTGGGTGGATCCAGCGTAACTGGTCTGCATCCGCCGTAACTCGATAGTGGCCGACGTAACGTTACACTGGACCGGGCCTAAAAAAGCTTTATTTTTCGTGTTTTTCAATAATTGGGCGATTTGATGTGTTCCTCACTTACTCCTTTACTCATCTAAAAAGGCATGATTATTTTTCATTTCTCATAACAGCACAACTCATCATGTCTTACTTTTAAAAGACATGAGGCGCAACAAGGCCAAGAGGCCTAGTAGACACAGATGAGGTACAAAGCAAATGGACATGAGACACTCTATTTCGTAAACAATTTTTTTTTTCCACGATAATTGTTTGTGCAACAATAGTCGTTTTTGTGGAGTAAAAACTAAGGATGGTGTCGCAAAGATAAGGGCATAATAAAAGAACTATAAGGAAAAAGTTGGAAATGCATAGGAGGGCACTTCGCTGGATGTGCCTTATCTACAAGGCGCACTGATGCGTAGTGCCTCGGAGAGCTTTGGACTTACGTGCGCCAAAGTCACGCTTCTTTAGACTAACCATTAAAGTTAGCAATATGGCTGACCATTTCAGCACGAGCCAATCATGAATGAACTTAAAATCATTAAAACAACTTTACAATATTCTAATCAGAACACTGGATACAATTACCTGATAGAACGTAAATAAGATGCCTCCAAGCATTCCTGATAAATCCCTTAAAAACCACTGAAAAATTAACAGTACAAAAGTTATAAAACCAGATTCGTTTACAAACACCAAAATATCAGTTGTCATTTGGTAGAACTATTCTACCTGAAAAGTGGCCCCAATAACAGTAGCAGACTTTTCCCCCACTCCAATAGCACTCAAGAGAGCCTGTCAGCAATCAACAAAAACCAAGGTGTTCCATAGGCTAAGGATAGGTTGATTGTATTGCAAAACCTTTGAAAACATTGACTTATTCCTTACTTGAGTTGATAGCATCATCCGGATGTAAGTCGATAAACCCTACAAAGTAAAACCATCCGTCGGAGCATGTCTACAACTTGAATTAAGTGGCAGTTACCTAATTCCAACAATATTTGGTAAAAATCAAGCCACCGACTTAGTAAGATTATCACCACGACGTGTATCAACAGGCGACATAGGTGTTATGGACGACTAGAAAGAACTGTATTTCTGGTGCAATCAAACCCGCCAAACAATACAGAACAAATGCACATACAGACTCTTGCACCTCGTTTGGATTTAGGGATTTGGAGTAAGAGGGAGAGACATAATTTCCCTTGTTTGTATAATTGAATAGTAAATTGGGTTGGAGGGAGATGAAGGAATCCTTTTCCCCTTCTACAAAGTACTCCTATAACGCAATTCAAAACCCACAACAAAAAAGATTTGGAAGGAAAACACTATTGCTTGAGGCACCTTCCCCTCCAATTCACTTCCCTCCCGATATCATATCCAAACAATGCATTTAGTGTGATGGGCCATGTAGATATCGGAGTTTAAACAAAAAACATCAGTTTGGACCATTAGGCAACCATCCAATTCTGTATAAGATGAACCACATTACACCCACATTGCTGCAGACACTTTGAAAAATCAATTGAGACAAACTAACAAAAACAATGGGGATATGATCAAATGAGACGCACTCAAAAAGTCACAACTCCACAATCAATCAAAATAATGAGGGAGAATGAAACTTTACTTGCAGTGAATCCCATATTTGAAAAGGCACGTAATCAGGAGTAACACTACTAGGAAACCCCTGCAATATAGATCAAGAAAAACAAACAACACCCATCAAAATAATTCTCCCAAATTATATCAAAATCCACCACCTAACGGAAACAGCCTCTTTGTGTAGCTAACGCGAGGGTAAGGCTGCATACATCCGACCCCCTGAGGCACTGGGGTAATGTTTGTATATCAAAATCCAAAATGTTCAAAAAGTGTAATGGGTAGATAAGAAAGTTACCTCAGGAACAAATGCACTGAGAATTTGTCTTCTGATTAACTTGAAACGGCTATCAAACCTATGATCAACATCTTTTAATCAGAAATTCAAGCTTTTGAAGTAAAATGAATGGATCTTTGAGAACAAAAACAATAATGAATAGAAATAGTACCTGGTAACAGAAATGGAGGGAGTGGAGGAAATAATGGCAGTAATTGAAAGCTTGGAAGAAGAAGAAGCAGTCCATTCTTGTAACACAAATTGCTGAGATGGTGTTACAGTTTCAGGCATGTTTTATGATGTTTGAGTTCAGTTGTTTTGGTTGGAACATTTGACTTTGAACTATGTAAGTTGTAACACTTGAATGGGAAAACTCAACACAAACTAAAGTTGGACGTGGCAATGTTCTTTGTTTTGGACTGGACCCATATGGCAATATTTGGGCTACAAAAATCAAACTAAATCCAAATTTTAACCCAATCACTCCTCCCCTCTCTCTCTTTCCTCTCCTTAACGTATCTCTCTCCTTCGCCACTTCCCCTCCTCTCTTTATCATATTTCGTTCCTGTTCAAGCCTAGATCCATCATATTTCATTAATTCATCGTTCTTCGTTGTATGTCTATTTATTCTATTTTTATAGTTTTATTTCTTTAAATTACTAATTAGGGTCGTTCTTTCTCTTTGGCTCGTGGATGATGATGAAGGCTTCGTTTGTGGACCTGAGGAGGATTGCTATTTGATAGAAGAATTTTATAGGTTCTAAGCATTCTAGTGTTTAATTGTCGTTGCAGAGTCTTTAATTATCGTTATTGTAGATTTCAATGGGTATTTGACCCCGTTATGGCGTTGTCATAGGGTGTGCTTGTGGTGCCGTCATGGCCTGTCCTTGGTGGAGATGCAGGATTGTTTCATCAGTGGTCTTGGGGTTTGTAAACCCTTGATATGTTGATGACTCGTCCTACCATCACCAGACGATTGAAGTTAACGTTGACGTTAATGTGACCTTACTTAAAGTTATTGTGTCTTCACTTGGGGCTAATGGAGCTTCATTGCGGTTTATGTTATAATCTCGCCGAGGTTTATATAATTTCACGAAGTTAAGGTTGAGGTTAATGTGACGTCGAGTTCAATATCAAGGTTAATGTGACTTGATGAGGTTATAGTTGAGGTCACTGTAACCCGATAAGGTCATAATCGAGGTCACTGTAACTTGTTGAGGTTATAGTCGAGGTTAATGTAACCTCTAATTCAATATTGAAGTTATAGTCGAGGTTAATGTAACATCCCATTCAGAGTGCCTGCTGTGATTGCATGTGTCATTGGTTACTTTTATCCATTTGATAAGTAAGGCAGTCAATTATACTATTCTAGGTGTTGAGTCGTGATGTTATTCACGAATTGTTGGTGCAGTCAGTTATAATGTACCGGTTTGTCAGTTATACCATACCTTGATTTGTCATCTAGTCAATATAAATGGCGGTAGTATCAACTATATACTATTAGAATGAACTAACACCACCCAGATTGGGATTGTTTATTTTGGTCTATAATCCGGGGTGGTCAGAGGCAGCTCGTTATGCGCTCTGGGTCTCGAGTGTCGTTCGATGAACGGCTATGTCGTCGAAAGTCTAACTAGGTCTTAGGCACATAGGCAGTGATTATACGCTATACATAGTATCGTGGAGGCAGTGTGTTATACGCTCTACACCGATAGAGGCAATGCGTTATATTCTCCATCAGTTAAAGGTAGTGCGTTATATGCTCCAGCAGTTAGAGGTATTGCGTCTTACGCTCCAGCAATTAGAGGTAGTGCGTTATACGCTTTAACGACATTCGCTCTATTCACTATTCTTAATGCTAGTATTTGCGCCTTCTGGCCTTGTATGTCTGTAGATACCTCATTTCTGCACCTCTCGCAAACCACCCGGTGATGATTGGGCCGCATGTTTGGTACGCGGAACGATTTGTGACAGTTCGTAAGTTTATCGTCAAGTGATTGCTCAAACATTAATGTCTACCTCTTAGTTGTCATCTACGTGCCGATACGGTCGTTTTGACAGTAATTAGAGTACATTTGGAGTCCGGGCCTAAAACCGTCTTCATTTTCTGATAACCGTTAAATCCCGAGTCAGAATGTTCTGGAATGTTCCGGATATTTCTATTCCATATTTTATAAATATTTCACAATCTTTATTCTTTGGTAAACAATTTCCCGTAATATTCATACAAAATATTAAGGAAAACCGAATTATCCCTTTATTCCATAATTTAAACACGAAAATCTTTCTTTCAGATCGGAA
>LHUT01002810.1:0-11616 GCA_001412135.1 Silene latifolia subsp. alba
AGTAAATGTGAAACTTGTCCATGATTTTAACTCATTTTCATTTCCCATCAAAACTCATCTTCTAATCAAGCTATTTCAACAGCTCATTTCCCGTCTAAAGAACATCATTCACCCCAAATGATGTCCAAATGTTATGGACACGCGTCGGACACGGCCCAAATACCATGGACACGCGTCAGACACGTGCCCAAATAAATGTTGAAAGTTAGACACGGCTTTATAAGCGTCCGACACGTTTCGGCGTGTGTCCGAGGAGTGTCGGTGTCCGACACGGGACGGCTGATTCCGAGAAGTGTCCGTGCTACTTAGCCTACCCATGAGCACTTTAGAACCACCGGTTAAGGGGTTGTTCAAGCTTAATCAGGGGAATACGGTAATGTTAAAACTCATGAAGTAGAACTTTACTGCCTTAATGGTTGACTAAACCAGATGGTATACACCAAAAAAAAAAAAAAAAAGTAATAACGGCCCCGGTTTTTGTTTAGTTCTATATAGATCCAAATTCTTTTTTTGACATTTTTTAACATTTGGAACAGTTTTGGAATTTCAGGATGAAGTTATTTATTAAGCTATGATACGGATAAAAAGCTAAGTGTCGCTTTCTCTATTTTTAAGACAGATTTTGCGCTTAAGCGTAAGTTCCAGAGGGTACTATAAACAATCCACTGTCCACATAAATAAAGCAATTAAGCAACTGAACATTAGCTAAAGTAAAACGGCCAGGGAGACATTACGTGCATAAAAATCGCAAAATATTCCAGTGTATGTATGCGATGGAAATTGAATTCAATGATATGCAGCATCTGTAGAAGCGAAAAAAAACACAAAAAGATAAATGTAAACATGAGAGCTTACCCATTCGAGCAAATTTTGATCGTCAAGGCTTAGGTTATATGAAGAGTTCCTTCGTCCGCTAATCAACTCTAGCATCAACACTCCAAAACTGAATACATCTGCTTTCACAGACAAATGCCCGTGCATGACATATTCCGGAGCCATATAGCCACTGTTTTAATTGTTAAAAAAAATAATGGGTTAGACCACTAGAGCACCGCATAGAACTACAGAAGGAAGAACACAACATATGCTACAAATTAAGACATACTTGGTACCCGCAACTCTTGTATTTACATGAGTTTGATCCTCTGGGAAAAGACGAGCCATGCCAAAATCAGCAATTTTGGGAATCCACTTATCATCGAGCAAGACATTGCTGGCCTTGATATCACGATGAATAATGCAACTATGAGCGTCTTCGTGAAGATAAAGCAAGCCTTTAGCTATGCCTGATATTATGTCATATCGTTTCTTCCAGTCAAGTAAATGGCGTCTATCCGGTTCTGCGCGTAGATGACATTGGTATATCAATATCTTTTACTGGCAGTCATTTATTTATATTACAATGGGCTTCATCTCATGGAAACAGTAGTTTTTCAGGCATGAAAAATAAATGCGACAGCGTCTATAATTATCAATAATTAAGCCACTTAAGAAACGGTGTTGAAAGTATACTCGAGGTCTACAACATCCTTTTCAACTGAGAATAAGGCAAAAACAAGACTGAGATGTGATTAATGTACTATATAAAGCAAGTAGCAATAAATTACATTCACTGTAACTAGACTTGGACCAGGGCGAGACAAGAAAAAAAAAATATAAAAATTGAAGTCTGTTGTTGTCGTTTGACCCGTAATCATATACAAAGTATGAAATAACGAAGGGTATCGATTTAGCAGTGGCAGGAGCCAGGAAGGCTTTAGGATTTATTGCTTTCTTGTAGATTAAGCAAATCCTTTCCTTCAACAAAAAAAATAGTTTAAAACTAAAAATGCAACTTAAACTTCATAGTCAACAGACCTGACTCTGCAATCCGAATCCTATTTATATAAATATTGAGACTTGACTACTAAAGTTGAGATGAAAAACTGGTAAAATCTTTCCAAATCTAATTAGTTGATCTCACCATATTAAATAGCTACCCATTTGACTTTTGATAACTATAGTTTGTTCGCTTGACTAACTTCCCCTACATTGGCCACATCTAAGGTGTATAATGTACAGAACTACAGGCTTGGATCATCTGATCTTCCAAAGGTAGATTTAGAATAGAAGAAACTGACTACTACAAAGATAAAATCAATTGTAGCTTCCCACTCAAAAAGGAAAAAAAAAAAACTCGATGTTGCTACACAGATTGCACAAGTAACCTGGTGAGCATAGCTAATTTGTGGAAAAAGAAATCATGTTTTGACCTAAATCAAGTGTTGCATTGTGTTGTGTCGACATTTGGCACGCAGCCAAGTGAAGTATCGAATTAACAAAATTACAATGAATCGTTTTGGAACATGGTTGTACTTGTCTCTTGCTCACTGCTCATACAGTGTGTAAGCTAACAAAGAGGGAGGGGGAAGGCAGGTGATACACTCTGACAAATGGATATCCAGTTTCGTCATGCTTTACAGGGAGCAACAAAATGAGTTCCGTAATTACAAGTCTATAGCAATGGGAGATTTACCACCATGTTTTCGGAACAGAAGCAACTCTAGTTGACTGAGAGTCTGAGACACAGCAAAATACCAATCTCTACTGAATTTTAAAATCAAATCTCTCTGTTGAGTTAGTAAATGTAAACAATAACCAGAATAATCGCCATACCCTTCCCTTCCCTGCCATTTATAAAGAAGAAAAGAGAACCATTCACTAAACATTTTATCCGGAAGAAGAACAATAACGCAATCCATCCTCTTCTTCGACCTTTGCACAAAAACTCATAACATGCTATGTTTTTATCCTATTTACACAAAAACCATGAAAGCAACATAAAACATAAGTTTGTGGGAGGACAAGGCTAAAGAAGAAAGTTTACAGTGTCTCGGAAAAAGAAGAAGAAGAAGATCTATGCTGGTTGCTCATAGGTGTTGTACAAATGTGCATGAAGGATTAACGGTCCCGGGTTCCCAACCAACAATTCCAGAATAATCAGCAATCAAACAAGGCAATCTCTCATCATAGAAGCAGCACTTAAACAGACAGCTCAAAAACTCAAATTGAAACAAAATCAATAAAGAGGACTACTTACTGAAAAGAAGCTTGTCAAGACTTTCATTGAAGACGTATTCGTAAACAAGCAGTTTCTCTTCACCATGAGCACAATATCCTAACAAATTCACAACATTCCTGTGCTGAACACGAGCTAACAACTTCGCTTCATTGATGAACTCTCTTTGACCTTGTCTTGAATGCTGTGACAACCTTTTCACTGCCACTTCCCTTCCATCTGCCAATTTCCCCTAAATCCCACAAAACACTTCCAATTTTACAACTTTATAGTAACTATATATAACATATGCCACATTTCTAATGAATACCCAAAATTCCACTCATTTTATCATAGAACATTATAAGGGTTTAGAGTATTTTCAAAAACCCAATACATATTTACATAATATTAAATTAAAAAAATGAATTTTGACCACTACCCTTTATGAATCTTTCCGTGTAGGAAGGTTCAGATGTACGCAACCTTACCCCCAACTAACCACAACTCGAAAGTCTAAAACATAGACTAAGCAATATACCTGAAAGACAGGACCAAAACCACCTGCACCAAGCTTCCTAGAGGGATGAAATTTATCAGTAGCTTTACAAAGTGTGTCATATGAAAACTGTTTTTGCTCCTGAGCTGCAAATGTCTGCAAGTCTGCTTCTCTTGATCGTTCTAGTAAAACCCAACAAATTCAAATTAAGCAACAAAAATACCCACAAAAAATTGATAACACCTTAATTAAATTACATAAATTATAGAATAAAACCGTCTCACCCGGTAAAACAGTCTTTTATACAATAGAGTAATAATTACTAACAAAATTAGCAACTTGAATTCTGAACTATTACCTTTGTCAGAGAAAATTTTGAAGGGTTTCATGATGGTATTGAAAACACCTTTGGATTTCATGATACAATGAAGGATATTTTAATCAAAAACCCATGAGGGAAAATAAATGAAGTTGAAAAATACCAAACAAAAAGGTGTTTTTAAGAGAACAAGATGGTTGAAAGTTATACTTTTCAAAAGGATGTGTTATAGTATTACTTCTAGGAAAGGGAATTTGATTAATTGAACAAAACAAAATTGATGGATAGAAATTCTGAAGTTGTTAGGAGTATTATTGTTGATGTGTTAGATGTTAGTAGGTGAGTTGACCCCTAATTGACGAGAAATTAGAAAGAAACAGCGGTGTGGAATGTTATACCTGAAAAATTTCAAGTACAGGTGTGCTGCTATATGGAGTATATCACCGTTTTATTGTTTAAAACCGTCTTAACTTAAAATTGCTCTCGACCTAATTGAAATAAAAGGAGTGTGCGCGATTATTTAAGTTAAGACGGTCTTAACCCTTAAACTAGTGAAAACTGAAAACTGCCAAATAAATCCCATCTCAGAATAATACGGAGTATACACCAAAGGATCAGTCGTCATGTCTCGCAAGCGCAACTGATCCGATAAATTGACAAGCAATATGTTTAGCATCTTTAGCATCGTCTTAACCATACGACTTAATCATTAGCTATTATTAAATACATCAATATACTTCAGTAAGTGGATTATACATCTGATGTAGTACATCAGATATTATAGTTTTTGAGCATTAATATAAAGTTTTTGAGTTTTANGATGTACAATCCTTTTTCTCTAATATACTTCTCCCTCCTATTCATTGAAATTGCCTCATTTAATTAAAATACTTCTCACAAATTTTAAAAAGTAGGGCAATTTCAAAGAATCGGAGGTAGACAGGTGAGTATAACATAACAAGATGTCATCTTAAGTTTAAGACCGTCTAAATTTCCAAGTGAGAATGTGAGCGACGGAAGCGTTTGATGCAGTATCCAATGTCCATGGGTAGTCTAGCTGCTGATACGAGATTGCTATGGACAACAGACGGTAGATTCGAGTTTTAACTTCGCACTGTCGGACCACACAACACCGAACCAACCATCTCAGTCATTTTCACCTAAAAAAGTATAGTTGCCCCATAACCTCAATCCTAGTGGCACGCCTCTCTAACCCCACAAGGCCACAATCTTCCTCCCATTCGCCAATTGATCAGATGGAACTTTCCCTCTATTAGCAAAACATAAAGCTAAAGTACATACATTGCACTTTCGACAATGTTGGCGATGCACTCGAGTACCTCTTACTCTGAAGAGACTTTTTTCACCCAAAGAGACATCAAAGAAATTAAGGCCTCGTTTGGTTGATCCAGGAATTAAACTAACACCGAAAAATCCAATTTATGTGAATTATTTTCCTATAGACAAATTCACATGAATTCGGAAAATTCGTTTGGTTGCGAATGTTGGAGTTGAATTCCAAGGAGTTGCCAACTACCTAGGGGGATGTAGGTAGTTCAATTCCAACATTATGTAGGCATTCAAAACTCCAAGGAATATTGAATGCCTACATTTTGCCAAAAAATTGGCAACCAAACACTCCCCATTTTTTGTAATTCATGGGATTTTGCAATTCCCATGATTTACAAAGGCAACCAAACGACACCTAAGTAATTACTTCTTCCGTTCCAATCATTTGTTTAATTAACTTTAATGAAAATATTCTTTATAAGAAATAAAAACGGTAAACCAATGATTCAAACTATGAGCCTTTCCATCCGTGTTCCTTGTATCCATGGATCTCTTCATAAGCTTTTTAGGAGTGCAAACTGCTCAGAATTTCGCTCTACTTTGAACTAGAACTGACAAAGAGTAACTTGGGTTGGGTGGTCGTTTCATGTATGGTTGCATTCCGGTATGGTCAGGTCAAGTACTCGAGTCATTTAGGATAGTGGGTATGTTTTGGGTGTGCTATATTATCAAGCTTTTGAGGGGTAAGGGACCAAGGGGGTAGTTTGGAGCATCATAATTCACGTCCTATCACGCCAACTTGGATTTTGGCTCATGTTCAAGTTTATATGTTGAGGATGGATCAAGTCACCTCAATTCGGCTCTACTTTGAACCATATAAACCGCCAAATGGTAGAAGTTCCTGTATGATTGAAAAAGGAGCTGAGTATGACAAATCACCTTCTTCCAGTCGAAATTCTCCGGATTGGAGGACATCATAGCAGCACCAGGACCAGCAGCCATGGCAGATTGGCACTTTGAATACCTGTTACAAAAGCCTTGAAGCAGCCATGACTACAAGAAAGGTTTCCCGGAACTGCTTTAGTATACTTGTCAGCGTCTTTGAGCATAGTGTGTAGACACATTCCTCCAACCACAGTCTCCTCATTCTGAAGGGAAACACGGAACCGTAAAGAATTAGCGAAAATTTCACTAAAAGTAGCGAAAAATTAAAAAGAGGCACGAGAGTGTAACCAATTACTCCAACTCTCCAACCACTACTATTTACTTGAGTCCATCCAATAGTAAACCACGATGCGAAAACCTTACTGATACCCTACAGCATACTTTATGTACACTTGGTCATGGGGGGTTCAATCGAATCCCCGTCTAAATCCTCCCCAGCAGCAAATGTAAATTGTCATGGAATACAAAATATCTTTTGGAGAACACTACTGAGCATCAAAATCAAAAAGTACAGTAAAAAAAGGCAATATTTGTGTAAGTTTATATCAATGGATTTTGCACCGGGTCTTCATAGTGGGTCTTCAATTAAAGAAAAAGGGTGTGACCTTGACTCAAATGCAAAGGTCTATAAATTGGGACCGCGTTTAATATATTTTAATGCCCATTCTGATTTTATAATATACGGAGTATAATTCACTGTAAATCTCCATTCATAAATCCAGAAAATCTCCAAAGTTACACAAAAAGTTCATATACTAACCCTAACATCCAGAAGAAAAAATATGGACCAATATTTCAGTACTTTACTACAATTCCAAGAGCATCAAATATATGGTGCTGAGTATAGCGAATGAAAAGAGTGGTCGGGTTGGTAGGTGAAGACTAAACCTTAAAAAACATAGAACAGATCTTATGATTAAACTGTAGCTATGAACGTAATATTTTATGTTAAAGTTAGTTACAAAGGAACTATTTCTTAGATTCTTATACCACCAATATATGAAATTATTTATACACCCTTTAAAACCAGATTTCAACGGACATTTTCTCTCATCATTTGCTCCATCAAAGGTCTTTCTAAAGAGTATTTGGCACCCAAGTTAAATTTGTGTTTGAGAAAGGTAGACGGCTTTATGGTATTAAGTACATCTAAGAATTGTCATAAAAATTTGAATATCAAAAAATTTGGGGATGCATAGCACACAGATTAAGCATAACAGGGCTGTGATGTTCGTCAAAGTAAAGGAGTACAACATTAGTCAGAAAAAAATAGTAAATACTTAACCTTAGAACCAGTTGCAAAATCTGATCCCTGTTAAGCCGGATGATTAGTTTATGTTACAGCATGTGCAGGAGTTTATGAGCCCAGGCACACAAGCTAACCGCCAAATCTCCTCGAGAAGCCTGTATAGCAAGAGTCAATGGAGGCTATGAAGCTAATGTCAAATTGGTGCAGAACGAAAAAGAGCAAAAGAGAATTACATACCATCCAAATGATGACTGGCAGCTTATCTTTCCGTTGATACTTAGAGGTCTCCTTCAATATATCCTCACAACTCACAAGCACATGTAGGAGCTTACGTCTCAAAACCATAGCTATGATTAGAAAAAACAGAAATCTATCTTTTAATAATGATATCCATTACAAAACAAACAGCACATTCATCTTGGATATGGCTAGGACCAGAAAAAACAGAAACCTATGATTCAATAACGATATCCATTACCAAACAAACTGCAGCACAAATCATCTTGGATATGGAACCTACTCAGGTGATAGTATAAAAGTGGGGTAATTCGCTAGATGAAAGAAGCAGCATGCACCCACAGCCAGCACTACAAGGGAGAGAGCATTAAGGCACTCGGAGAACAAGGTGGAGCACAGGCGGCTCTTATTTAACATTACTGACATAAAAAGAAAAGCAGATCCCCCGAGAAATTAGTCAGAATGATGTTAAAAAAAATGAATAATTCCACACAAAAGAAAGAATGTGTTTGAATCAAAGTGAAAACATAATGTTTAACCTAATCATTTAGGCAAAAGAACTTCAGCTCATTCAAATACAGACAGCATCGTTGAAGAGTGTTTTTCAAACTTCGGATTATAGTTGATGCTTAACTAAAGGACATTGTAGATAGATGTCAATTCCTTCCTATATCACCTCTCATTCCTTATTTTCTCTCTTCCTCTCTTCTCATGACTCTAGCATTCTTCTTAACTAGCTTCGCCCCCGCAGCAAACGCACACCACGGCACCTACGGGCTATAGACAATAGTTGAAACTTCACAAAAATAAGCACCACAAAGGTCTCACTTGAAAATGAGGAGAATCAACGATGAATGAACAAAGCGACTCAAAGGAGTAAAAGGACTACTTTCCATACGCTCACCGTCTTTCCCATTCTATCGATATCACCATCACATCTAAACACTACTTTCCGCACCATTACTCCAGATACATTCATAATGGTCGTCAGTCGTCTACAAACAGACTCTCTACACTTTCAACAAGGTAAGGTTGTGTAGAACAGAAAACTTCTCTGCACTATTTTTTGCAGTATAACTGACAGATTTCAATTCCCATACTTCAGTTAGATAAAAATACAAACAAAAAGTCCCGGCAGAAGGGAACATGATAAACTTAATCGAACAAATAGTGAGTGAGTAAAGAAGTGAAGAATGTTATTGCCTTGTAAGTTACTAATACAGAAAAGCTTGGTCTTTAATTCAGTACACAACACTTTCTTGGCACAACCACATCACCGGAGTAGTGTGTATGTATCAACAACAATACATGATACTCGGAGGTCAAAAACCACAATAACCCAATATTCACTCTAGACTAGTCAAGTGCAGTGCTATAGCTTGAACGTAAAAGGGTTCAGTGGGCTTCAAACTATTTGCATGATCTTTACATACTAGAGGAACAAATTAGGGAATATATACGACGAAGCACCTGCGCAAAAAAAATTCAACCAGCTACTTTAGGCCAAAAACTGATGCAGTTTTACATTTGCAACACATTGTCACACATTGTCTGGCCAAAATTCTCTGAAGAACGCTCGTTCACGTTCCTTTTCATGCCAACGCTTTTCTTCATCCAGTATTTTCTTCATTCTCTTAGTCAATGCTTTCTCCTTTTTCGACATCTTCTCAGTTTTTTCATTCTGGCTGGATGTTGGAATTTTGGGCCTTTTCCCTGATAACAAGGTCGTCTTTTTAAGCTTTTCCGATCCCAACCCTCTTTTATTCTTATTTACATACGTCTCTACGGGCTCTAGTCTACCCTGTTCGGAAACACCTAGACCAGTTCCTTCCTTCCAGCCCTGCTTCTTCAGCAACTGAAAGCCGATGTTAGACGAGTTCAAAGCAGACGATGAGGATAATGATGACGACGAATTATAATAATAAGGACCACCATCCCTTTTCTGTTCTGTTTCAAATTCCATTCCCATTCCCTCTCTATGCCTCCACGTCACATCATCCGCTCCTTCATCCATTACTTTACCGTCTTTTTGTGAGAACAGCTGCAAAATTACATCCAACTCTAATCAAATATAGGCTGAATTCTCATAAACTTCAATTGTATAATCATATCATATACGTATCACAGCCCAGACCCCTTTCACCGGTTGTTCCAGGTTAGCTCGAGATCTTAGACGGACGAATTAATTACCAACAGCTAATATCTATATATACCCACAGGTCTCCAACACCGTGTCAAGAACAAACAAGCTAAATTGATTCACACAAATTCTGGTCCTAAGTTCAGACAGAACTCACAATCGATTTAAATATGGCAACAATCTTTTAAGTCAAGACGGTTTTAAGCAAAACCTACTCATCAAATCAATATAATCCTACAAACGCCTAATTGCAAGCCTAAAAATACCTAATTGCATAAATTACACCCAAAGTGAATTTAAACCTGGAAAATTCTTGGTTAAGACCGTCTTAAGTTAGGACGGAACTCACAATCGATTTAAATATAGCAACAATCTTTAAAGTCAAGACGGTTTTAAGCAAAACCTACTCATCAAATCAATATAACCCTTCAAACGCCTAATTGCAAGACGAAAAATACCTAATTGCATAAATTACACCAGAACTGAAATTAAACAGGAAAATTCTAGGTTAAGACCGTCCTAAGTTAAGACGGAACTCGCAACCGATTTAAATAACTCAACAATAAGACGGTTTTAAGCAAGATCAAATCAATATAATTCTACGAAAACCTAATTGCAGGAATAATAGGGCACGGGATTGAAAGATATAGCTGGAAAATAAAGAATTACCTCTCGGCAAGTTTTTGCGATAGTTGAACGCCAAGTCGAATAAATCCGCAATCGTATCGTATCAATTGTGTTCAGGTTTAAATGTTTTTATCGTACGAGTGATCCGTGGGCTTTGGGGATTGTGATTTGTGGATTGTGGGTAATTAAGTGTGTTGTGTTATTCGTATAAGGCCCAAGTTGGATATTGGTATAAGAATGATTTTTTGTACGTGATACTCTTGTATTTTTTCGACTTTTTTTATATAGAGTCGAAATTTGGAAATTTGTTAATAGTTTCCTAAATGGGTTACCAAAAAAGATTAACTAATTATTAACTGATTTTATAATCAAAACGTTAATTAGCTAGGTTTAGAATCGTATACATATTGCAGAACAAATTTAAGGTTTATCTAACAAAATTAGTAAGTGTGTTGCTACTTGCTACTGTCTGTAATAACATTATGGTTAATAAATGTTTCACGATGTGCACTCTCATCATATTATGGTTTTTTACTTATGATCAATATAACTACGGTTATGAGCAGTGGTGGAGCTAAGGGGTTGCAGAGGCGCTCTCCCCCTGGGAGCTGGAATTTTCAAAGATTTTAGTCAATTTTTTGAATTTTTTTCGAGTATACCTCTTATATTTTTTAAATTTTTTTTTTATGACGATGGGTTGAATCCCCCCGGGTCCATGCATTTCCGCACCACCACATGGACCATGNNGCTGCAGTGGCCAAGTGATCATATACCTTATGTTATTACTCATTGGTTCCCTTAAAAATTTTCGCCCCCTAAGCTCAAATCCTGGCTTCGCCGCTAGTTATGAGCTAATGTTACGTTGAATACATACTTATCTTTTTGAAATGGTAATTAGTTTTTTTTTTTTTTTTTGGCAGCAGTAAAGAAAGGTACACATACATAACGTTCAGGCAAACTACGCCCTTATTACACTTGTAAGTACACAACACTACTATAAGAAAATTGAAACCTAGCCAAAGACCATGTCTGGTAGCAAAAGCAAGTTGGTGGAGTACGAAATAGTGGGCGCAAGACACCTTATCGACGTTGTGCCAGCAGCTAACATTTTCTGGAAGCCTTCGATCCCTGTGAGTTGCGGAGTGACGAGGGCGTGGTGCACTTACGCCACAAGAGCGTAGAAAGGGATGGTGGATGACAGACAACAGGCTGCATCCGATGGAGTATGAACTCCTACACCAAGACAAACGGACTCTACAGTCACACGAACGAC
>LHUT01002811.1:3701-17116 GCA_001412135.1 Silene latifolia subsp. alba
TGTATTAAACTTTTGTTTTAAAATACCGTTCCCCCAGTCGTGTTTATTTATTTACTTTTTTTTTTTAATTATTTGTGAGTGGTTTTTTAATTAAAATTAAACAAATGATTGAGAGGGGGACTACTCCATATAAGTTATTCACAAATTAAACACTTAAACACAGTCAATTATTAACGATCCCGTGATTTTCACGGGCTCAAAAACTAGTTTATTAGTTAAAACTAAAGGTAAAGAATGTTGATAATTATTGTCAACATCGACTACCTAGGTTTGTAATTTGATCTCTTGTAAGTTTAAGAATTACGAGGAGTAACTAATTGTTTTTGCTTAAATCCCTATATTTTTATATTGAAAACTTTAATTTTTATTTTGAAAATTATGAGTTTCAAATTAAATTATACTAACATTTACATAGTTAACTTATAATTTTAATTGGCTTATATCATAGTTAATTTTTTGATAATATTTTTTGTGGGGAAGTTGTGCGAGGTGTAGTCGACTTTTTGATATCATAGTTAATTTTTTTCTTTTAGGTATTTGATTTTTATTTGGGACTTTTAGTTAATGGGCTGGTATCATGTAAGAGACCATCTTATATAACAATTTGTTCCGTGGAAATGAGAAGCATGACAAACATAAGAAGCAATCAAAACCCCCCATCATTTTTGAAACCAACGACCCAAACAAACAAAGTAGATGTAGTACATATATAGAAGAAGGTAAATCCCAAGATTAGATTAGATTAAGGTAATTACTAGAATGGGAAATAAGATTGCAAGAACAACACAAGCATCAGCAACAGAGTACTACCTTCATGACTTACCTTCTTCATACAATTTAGTTCTTAAAGAAGTTCTTGGTCGTGGTCGTTTCTTCAAATCTATACAATGTAAACATGATGAAGGACTTGTTATTGTCAAAGTTTACTTCAAACGAGGTGATCAGATCGATCTGAGGGACTATGAGAAGCGTCTTTATCTCATTCGTGACACTTTTCGCAATATTGAACATCCTCATGTTTGGCCTTTTCAGGTTTGTCCAAATATTTCAACTTTCTCGTTTTTTTTTTTCTGTTTTGTTTTTCTGGGTAGGGTTTATTTTGATTCTTATGAACTGGGTTTGTCTTAGTTTTTGATGTTTTTCTGTTTAATTGTTGTGGGTTAGTTTTGTTTTTGATGGTATTTGATTTGTTGCTGGCAATTCAATTTTTAGGGTTGATGTTTTTCGACTTTTTTGGGGGATTTTCAATGTTGGTTGTTTTGCTGTTGATGAGATTGAACTTGGCTGATATTAGATATTTCAAAGTTTGAGTCTTGTGTGATTGGGGCAGTTCCGAATTCGCTGCAAATTGATTTAATAGTAGTTGGTATTTGTGGTTACAGAGGTCCTTAATCTGGGTGCGGATCAGGTTTTGGTCAAGTTATTCAGACGAGTCGAATTTACCAATTCTAGGTTTAGTGGATAATAAGGTTCAAATCCCCTATACCTGAATATTGTAATGCCCTTTCGATTCATTTGACCACCAATCAACCAAAACCGTTTTCTATTCCTACTGTTACTGCAAAAGAAACACACATCCCAAAATACATTCATTTGGAGACTAGAACTGAACGGCGACCGGCAACAGAAGAGGAAACCGGCAAGCAGTGCTGCTTTGAGGTTTGCGGCGGATTTAATACATTCATTCATTTGGAGATAATTTAATTTTGATTTTCAATTTTGTCTATCTTAATACGTCAATAATGACAGAGATTAAGAAGAAGCAACAAAGCTACCTCTCTGATGATTTAATACTTCAAGAAATACTTACTAGATTACCCATTAATTCCGTTGTTCGATTTAAATCAGTTCCGAAACAATGGTATTCTACTCTTTCTTCTTCCCATTTCGCCAATGCCCACCTTATTAAATCCCCCTTTTCTTACCCTTCCGCTCCTGTTAACACCTTGTTTATCATAGATCATTCTATGGAACCCAGCTACCCGTAAGTTGCACAAATATGCGTCACATGGGTATTTAAAGAGTTGATAAATCCGACCGTGTTATTGTAACTTCTGTATTTGGATATGCATCCTCTGTTGATGACTATAAATATGTTGAAATATTGTTGGGAGTTCAGGGAAACACAAAAAGTAATATGGTTCATATCTTCTCTACGAGGGAAAATAGGTGGAGAAAAAATGATCTTTTTCATGATCCTCTTGTTCTTTTTAGCCCAGCAATAGTTGTTAGTGACAAAGTATATTGGTCTGCTTATAGTACTTATAGTAATCAAGCTGGTTATTACTTGTTAGCTTTGATTTAGTGGTGGAGAGGTTTGACATAATTAACATCGATTGGGGCAAGTCCGACTTATTAGGAGTTATGAGAGGGTGTTTGACCAAGTGCAACTATAGGGATTCCTTTATAGGCGACAAGTTCCTCCACATCATGGAACCTCTTGTAATAGTGAAATCTATTACTTTACCAAAGGGGTTGAAATTAAACATGGTCTCTCAAATGATTGGGTTTACCAACACTGACAAGTTTTTTGTGACGGAGCCATTCAGTGGGGAGGAAAGGGATTTCTATAGTAGAATGTTGGGGATAGTTGACACATCTACGACACCTCTGCAATACAAAATGCTTTTGAGGTTCAATGAGTTTATTAAGATTGCCAGATATGTTCCAAGCCTTGTTTCACCCTTTCCTGCTGAGAAGCCCTCAGAGGCATAGATAAAGCTCATTGTCTTGTTTGAAGCCCATGAAGCTAAATCACTTGTATTCTTAGTGACTCTGTTGTACTTCTTTAGGGTAGTATTGACAAATACTCGGTATCTTATCATCTACTTTCACCTGGTCTCTTGTAAGGTTGTTTAACCATAATATATGGGCAGACCAAGCAAAGTACGTGTATTACCAGATGTAGCATACATCAGGATTTGGCAAGTGTTTTGTCATCTTGAAGGATTCAGTACTAGGACACATGGATCCAATTTCCTCAATTAAACATTGAACTAATATGTTATGTACTCTTCCTGTAACTTCGGAATAAGCTGATAAAGTCATAAAGTTTGCATAGCAGACTACGCTTCCAAGTTTGATTTCACCAATATGTAATGTACTCTTTCTATAACGTTGGAACTTTGTTTTGAAATGTTATGTGACCTCTATTGACCAATTTGGTTTATGGACTCAAGTTTATTTCTGATCTTTGTTCTGCTAGTCTATAGCACCTGGCTGTTTCAATTCGAAAATAGTTGGAGTACTTGGTGCTTATGTGGTTTGAAGAGCCGTTTAATATTGCAAGATATGTTCCTTTATTTATCTTTAGCCATTAATGAGTTGTCTTAGACTCTCTAGTTAGTCTCTTATAAGGCCGTTTTACACTATTATTGTGTAAAACGGTTACACAAGCAACACAACCATGAAAACTATAACTATTTTTGTTTAACTGATTTTATTTTGAAAAAATCGGTCAAGAAAACTTGTGTAACTGCGTAACGCGGTCTTACACAAATGTTTGTGTAAAGCTTATGCATAGATGTGATCCTATTAGATATTTCCATATCTCCTTATAGTTGTGTATATGCAGTTGGTCTTTGATGGTGGCTGTCATTCTTATTCTTTGATGCCTGATGACAAGGATTGATGTATTCTGTCACATTCGACTAAGATTGTCGAGAAGAGGACAAAGTAAGACTTAAGGAAAATTGTCGTCATTTTTAGTCAATTTATTTATGGTCCGTTATACTACACCAAGTGTTCAACTAAGCACCCACTCCAATTGGATCAGGATGGCTCTTTTACGCATGAGCAGTGAATTATTACCAATTGTGTGCATTAGATGGCCCATACTTTCGGTATTTGGTTGTCATAGATGCAAGATGATAGCGTTTTTTTGAGCTTTTGTGTTTGCTCTTTTGATGGCTGCCAGCAACCAAATCAAATGCCTCATGATGATAATGACTACTTTGACCATGTTAAATATAGTCCATCCTGTCACCTCTGTTGAAAAGTTATGCAACATTTATTGGTCAATGATATTATATGGTTTATGGTCTCGAGTTTATAAATGGTGTTGGATGTGTTAGTTTATAGCACTAAGTTGAATTAGAAAATAGTTGAAGAAGTTTATTTACGGCTCAAGTTTATCTATGGAACACCTGATGCTTCTGTGGTTTGAAGTGTCGGTTAATATTGCAACAAAATTTCCAGTCCCGGTCTCGCGTTTTTCTCATTGAGGAGTTGTCGATGGCATGTTGACGACTAGACGGTACATCTAGTTAATTAAACTGCACTAGGAAAAATAAAAATATGTGTAATGTATGCAATTTTAGCTGAGAGTAATACTGCTAATTTTAAATGGCATTTTAAATTGCCCAATTCATATTATGTTCAGACACTAATTTGATTCTCAACATAAATCCCATAAATGAATAAATGAATAAGAAAGCTAGTTTCAGTTATCGGTGCAGTAGAGGAATTCATGTTTGGCCAAAATTCATCGAAGACAAAAACTACAGTAGCTTGTAAATCCAAAGTAAGTGCTAGAGAGAAACAAAGGGATAAGAAGGATGAACGAACTGATAAACGTAAGGAGTGGACCTGGTAAACTGATCAACTGAAATTGTGTGCAAATCAGGTACTTGGTTCATACCAAGTTATTTGTGTTTAGGGATAATGAACCAATAAACCATGCATTAAACTTTCGCGTCATTCATATTGGATTGAGTCAATTCGAGTTTCGGCTCAAGTTCGACCCTAGTTCGCATGTTGGACGGGTCAATTTTGCTAGTTCTAATGAGTAGTGAAGCTTAGGGAGAGAAAAAAATTACTCCCGCCATCTAGACCTTGTAAACAGACCAGTCAGGTCGGGTTTAGAGTGGGTCAATTCAGGGTCAATTCGGGTTTGCATAATTAATCCGATCGGCTCATTTCTGATTTGGGTTATGTGTATTTGCTACTCCGTACTCATAGTTGTGTGAGTGGTAGTACCATGATGAATCTTCAATGGAGTGTGGATCTTTTATATTGATGGGAATGTACTGTGTGATGGTCAGTTTTGGCTGGAGACCGACAAGGCAGCGTATCTACTCAGACAATATTTCTTCAATAACCTGCATGATCGGCTCAGTACCAGGCCTTTCCTTAGCCTTGTGGAGAAAAAATGGCTTGCTTTTCAGGTTTTGTTTTGTTCTTTCGTGACACTTATTTCTGTGTATGTGTAATTAAGATACGAGTGATCACATGGGAGTTTTATATTTATATTTCAGCTGTTATGTGCGGTAAAGCAAAGTCATGAACTTGGAATTTGTCACGGTGAGTTGCTCACATCTGTTATATTGGTTGGTCATTGGTATCACAGAGTTGTGTTTTGTGTATAATCTGAATATTCTGTTTCTCATTGTTTAGGTGATATTAAATGTGAGAATGTGCTGGTAACGTCATGGAATTGGGTTTACCTTGCCGACTTTGCATCATTTAAACCTACATACATTCCTGATGATGATCCATCAGATTTCTCATTTTTCTTTGATACTGGCGGGAGAAGGCTGTGTTATTTGGCACCTGAGGTAGGTTTCTGTTTGTTTCTGCAATTCCTATATCTAATCCTTTCTCCTAAAATATTTTATATATGTGCGCTTCCACAAACTTTTTCTAGTACTAGGAATATATGTATGATCATGCTTTCACTTACAGGCTATCTGGAAGAAGAGGGAAGGTTAGGGAGAGTGAGGGATCCACTTTCCTTTGTAATAAGTTTGGAAAATTATGGATTGGAACAAATCAAGTTTCTGCTGCCTCCCCTCTTTCGTTTGCCTCCATCTCTTTTCAAATTGGTGTCAAAACGCTTTTTTCTTTCTTGTTTATAGTACGATATATAGTAGAGTATTATCTTCGAAGATAAGTGGGTAGTTTTGGCTAGAATATTTTTGAACCTGTACTACACTGCGTCTTTCTAATTAAAAATCCAAACCTGCTACAAGTGTGATGTTTGTTTCTAGGATATATCATATATGTCAATTTCACCCAGTAATATTGTAACCCCAAACATAAGGTTGCGAGTCTTTTGTCCACAAAACTTTCGATTATGTAGGTCTAAAATCCTGCAGACAGTTCCAAAATACGCTAATTGATGGCAGTGTGGCCTGATTCTGATTCTTTTTGGTGAACATGGATTTTCATTGATGCTCATCTTTTCATACTATCTGACATGGATTTTTGCAGAGGTTTTATGAACATGGTGGTGATTTCCCTGTTGCTCCTGATTCAACTCTTAAGCCGTCTATGGATATCTTTGCAGCCGGGTCAGCTTCCTTTTATAATGTTTGATCTTGAATGACTTTGGAATTAGTTCTGAAGTGCTTCAATATATACCAGCTTTGTTGCTAGTCTTGCTACCACTAGATCTAAATCTCGAGAAGCTACTACCAGATTAGTTATCTGGATGCACTAAACTCTGATTTAAGGTGTTCAAAATAACAAGAGCTGAAAGGGGATGGTATTTTGATGAATGGACTTCATCTAGAGGGAAAATGTTTCCTTTTGTCCTCTTACCCCAACCTTATTTGTTTCATACTACTTGTTTGCTCAGCCACTGCTTTATTTATTGATGCTTTTCAAAAATTATTGTGCATTAGGACCCATGTAACCAAATTTTATCGTTCTTTGTTGCTCTTATTCTCTGAAATGGTTTCCTTGAATCGTCTATTTGCTATCAGGTGTGTAATAGCAGAACTTTTCTTGGAGGGTCAACCATTATTTGAACTCTCGCAGCTCCTTGCTTATCGAAGAGGGCAACATGACCCTAGCCAACATCTTGAGAAGGTATGGGACGCATTCTGATACATGTTTGGTTCAAATACATGCAGAGTAGTATACACGTTAGGTTCAAATACATGCAGAGTAGTATTTTGTCAAATCTGTGGAAGAGACCGTTGATCTTTTCAACACTTGATTGCTATCTAAAGAATGCTTACAGTCCAGTAATTTCCCTAAAAGATTTCCTTAACCCGTAATTATCTATTCCTCTTGCTTCCGGTCATTGATGGTAACAACTTTCAAGTGATGATTCATGTCAGCTGACCGAAATCCTTTTGTGATTCTTGTTGTCGTCGTCCTACCTATTCAAACGAAAATGTCGCAAAGATGACGCCAACAGCAAAAACAATCGTCGTCGCTGTTGTAGCAGTCGACATTTTCGTTTGAATAGGTATAACAATTTTCTAATATTTGTATTTAATGATGTGCCTGTAGTTGGCGCAGGTAGGAACGTAGGACACCATTCTTTTGCCCAAATTTAATGGTTGCCTATTTAATTTTTATGTATTGCTGTTAGAGCTCATTTGCGCATCTCTGCTCTTCACATACCATCAATCTTCTAAATTCACTTCCATGGTAAACTTGGTTTATCTTTCTATCAGCTTGGTATCTGTACTAATTTATGTATACCATCATTCCAGATACCTGATCCAGAAATAAGGAAAATGATTCTTCACATGATTCAGCTGAATCCTGATGAAAGGTTATCAGCTGAAGGCTATCTGAAGAGTTATGCGGGTGTTGTCTTCCCGAATTTTTTCTCACCATTTCTGCATAACTTCTACTCATGTCTTAACTCTCTTGACATTGATGCCAGGGTAAGCTATACTTGTTTCAATCCTTAGTTCTTTTGGGTTCTTATGCTATTTGTATGTAATGCTTGGTTTTGTAATGCTTATTGTAGGTTGTCATGTGTCAAAGTGCTTTCCATGAAATAGTGAAGCAGATGGCAAGCAGTAAATCTGGTAATGAGATAACTAGTGGACCCGGTTTACCATCCCACTCCGCTGATAAGACATCCCAACAAATGGTTCTGAAACAAGTGCACAGCTATCCCAAGAGCTATTCGAGGAACGATCCTCGGACAAGAGGATTAGCTCATGAACGTTTTGAGCTATTAGGTGATTTAGGTGCCTTACTTCGGGATGTGGACCACTCAAATCATTTTTCTAGTGATAAGTCATCTCACGAGGATACATCTAAGTGTCAGTTATCGCCAAATGAGCAAGAGTATAGCATCCAGTCTCCTAGTAATTTGCATCAAAGTATCTCGGATGTGTTTAAGAGGCAGGAACATGCCTATTTGAAGAAGATTACTATTAATGATTTGAAGTCATTAATGTCCGAGTATGACAGTGAATCCGACACCTATCGCATGCCCTTTCTACAGCTACCCCCAGATGTTGTAAGCTGTGAAGGTATGGTACTTATTACATCTCTCCTATGTTCATGTATAAGGAATGTCAAGTTTCCTCAGCTTCGACGTAGTTGTATACTTTTGTTAAAGTATTCATCAATCTATATCGATAATGAAGATCGGCTACAGCGTGTACTTCCGTATGTAGTCGCTATGCTAAATGACTCAGCAGCGATAGTCCGTTGTGCTGCCCTAGAGACCGTGTGTGATATTTTGCCCTTAGTTCGAGAATTTCCTCCAAGTGATGCTAAAATTTTTCCCGAATATATTCTCCCCATGCTTTCTATGGTTCCTGATGACCCTGAGGAAAGTGTCCGAATTTGCTATGCAAGCAACATATGCAAACTTGCATTAACATCTTATGGGTTTTTGGTGCACTCAATTAGGTTGAGTGAGTCCGGAGTGTTAGAGGAACTGAGCATGCCTCAAAAGTCACTGTCACCAACAACCAATAATGATCAGGCTCTGAAAGTATATAGCAATGCTCAACTGGCCCATCTTAGAAAGTCCATAGCCGAGGTGGTGCAGGAACTCGTAATGGGGCCAAAGCAAACTCCAAATATTAGGAGAGCCCTTTTGCAGGATGTTGCTGGGCTCTGCTGTTTCTTTGGGCAGAAGCAAAGCATTGACTTTCTGTTGCCCATTCTTCCCGCTTTTCTTAATGACCGTGATGAGCAGCTGAGAACAGTTTTCTATGGGCAGATTGTATATGTTTGCTTCTTTATTGGTCCAAGGAATGTCGAGGAATATCTTGTACCTTACATTGAGCAGGCGTTGAGTGATACTACAGAAGGTGTCATAGTTAATACACTGGATTGTTTAACTTCACTGTGTAATAGCGGTTTTATACGGAAAAGAGTTCTACTTGATATGATACAACATGCCTTTCCCCTGCTATGCTATCCTAGTCATTGGGTTAGGAGGTCAGTTGTGTCTTTCATTGCTGCAAGTAGTGTGAGTTTGGGAGCTGTCGACTCATTTGTTTTTCTCGCACCCGTAATTCGTCCTTTCCTTCGCCGTCAGCCAGCTTCTTTAGCGTCCGAAAAGGCCCTTCTATCATGTTTAAAGCCTCCAGTGTCTAGACAGGGATTTTACCAAATCCTAGAAGATGCTCGTGGCTCGGACATGTTAGAGAGACATAGAAAGATCTGGTACAATTCTTCAACACCGCATAAACAGTGGGACCCTGTAGATTTGCCTAAACAGAATGATGTGTGGCCTGACATTCATCAAGATCTCCAAGACCCGAAATTTGAGCACCACATTGAGCCAATTGACTGCGATAGTGGCGATGTTAAGGTTCGATCAGTAGGGGGCTTTGTTCACAATGCTTCTACTTCAGTTGATATAAGGGATCATCTTTCTCCAGAAAAGCTGCAGTTCTCTGGGTTGATATCTCCTCAACTTAACAATATGAATAGCCTGCTTCATGACAGATCACCTGAAAATATACCTCTGTATTCCTTTTCCTTGGACAAAAGAATCGGCAATTCTCAAGCAGAATCCGATACTTCATCGAAGCCAAACACACCAGGAATAGACCCATCTACCTCAAACTGGCTGGATCCAGTGAACAAACCATTTGGCATGACTAGTTCACTTCCAGCACCTAAGCTTGTCTCAGGCTCATTCAGTATAGCTAGTGGGTCTAAGCAGTTCCACCGAGTGGTCCATGAACCTGATCCCCGAGAGAGTGACCAAACATCATATATGAGCTCTAAATTTCATGAACTGGCAATGACTGGCTCTTTAAAAGGGAGCTCCTCATCATCTATAGAGGATGTCTCATCCTCAAACGATGTAACCGGAGCATCACCTGTCTCATGGACTTCATCACATCCCGATTTGGGCTGGAAGCCACGTGGTGTATTGGTTGCTCATCTTCCGGAACATCGTTCTGCTGTCAATGCCATTGCCGTTTCAACTGACAATAGTTTTTTTGTGAGTGCATCTGATGATTCGACGGTGAAGGTATGGGATTCAAGAAGATTAGAAAAGGATATTTCATTTAGGTCAAGGTTGACTTATCCTTTGGAGGGAACACGGGCACTATGCACAACAATGATTCGGGGTTCGGCCCAGGTTATTGTTGGTGCATGTGATGGAAGGATACACATGTTTTCGGTGGACTATTTATCCCGAGGAATTCGGAATGGTATTGAGAAGTATTCGGGGATTGCCAATGTGAAAAAGAGGGAAGTGGGAGAAGGTGCCATCCTCAGTCTAGTCAATTACTCGGCTGATGCCTCTGCGAGTCATTCGGTCATGTACAGCACTCAGAATTGTGGAATTCATCTCTGGGATACTAGAACAAATACCGATTCTTGGACTCTGAAATCATTTCCTGAGGAGGGCTATGTCTCTAATTTAGTAACTGACCCATCGGGGAACTGGTTTATATCGGGATCTTCAAGGGGTGTGTTGACCCTCTGGGATCTTAGATTTCTTATACCTGTCAACACATGGGAATATCCTTGTCCATGTCCTATAGAGAGTATGTGTCTCTATGTTCCTCCGCCAAATGCACCTTTTTCTGCCACAAGGGCTCTTGTCTACGTTGCTGCAGGTTGTAATGAAGTGTCTCTGTGGAATGCTGAAACTGGAAACTGCCATCAGGTACTAGCCATTCAGCTTCTTATTTTTCATTGCATTTGATCGTAGTCGAACTATACATCGTTATCTGTCATGGGTGGAATGTAAAAACTGACGTCTCACCCCTTTTTTTTTTTTTTCTGTGGAGGAGCTCATGCGGTCCCTAGATATCTCCGTCAAATGGGTCATTCTGGTTGTTTCATTTGGATACGGGTTGTCACTAGTTAGTAGTTACAGGGTTGGTTTAATTGGATCGTCTTTGACGTGGCTATTAAGATTTTTGTTTCAAATTCGTCATTTTGGTCGCTTGATATGCACATCAATTCGGCATCTACTTGAGATTTTTCGAGTTCAGTTGTTTTGTTCGGATTTACCTAGATCTATTATCGTGTACAGAAAAAGTGCAGCTGATCGGCAGTGTTTTCCTTTCACAACATAATTCTGAGCCCTAGATTACTTTGCTTTGTTCAATCAGGTATTTCGAGTGCCAGGAAATGACGGTGATGCTGAGTTGGGGGACTTGCCTTGGGCTTTGGGTCGGCCTCCAAACAAGTCAAATCCTAAATCAGACCCAAGAAGAAGTGTCAACTCGAAATATCGAGTAGATGAGTTAAATGAACCTCCGCCCCGTCTCTCTGGTTTCCGTACGCTGCTTTCTCTTCCTGGGGGAGATTTGCTTACTGGTGGAACTGATTTAAGAATACGCCGGTGGGACCATGACAGGTGCTATCTTCTTGCCCATACTATCATTTACATTTTTTTTTTCTCGTCATAAAAACAGATTTCCTCACTTCTCTTGCAAAATGCAGGCCTGAAAGGAGTTACTGCGTTTGTGGGCCGACAATTAAGGGCCTTGGGAATGATGATACTTATGATAGTAAATCTAGCTTTGGTGCTCAGGTTGTGCAGGTAAGTGAAAATGTCAAATATTTTACTACGGTGAGAAATTGTAAATGATTTTTAAGCAAATCTCTTTTATATTGCAATGTTTGTCTAGTAATTTAGTTCCGGGCTTATCTTAAGCAAATGGGTCATGGGTGTCTGGATTTTTCTATGGAATTTAACATACACTAATTATCTGGCATTAACTGAGAAATTCATTTGTCGCTGTTCAATTTTCACGATCTCATGTCGTGAAAATATGCAGCGACTTTTTTGTTAATATTTCCAATTATCAAAACTAATAATGAACATCTGATCATCTATAACGATGTCATCAATGGAGAAACTGATGCTTGTTTTTATATGCTAACCTGACGTGGATTTGATTTAGCTCTTTGGTTTTGGAGTATGATGAAATAAGCAAAATTCACTCACTAAACTATATGTGCCTCTTTCTATTGTGAAGTAGTGGTTGGTCAATGTAAATCACGACACAATTTGCTATGTGTCATCGAAAAATTGCCTTGGTGAAGGGTAAGATTACGAACAATTGTCCCTCGTTACTTTCGCCATTGAAGGGGGGCACTTGGTAATGTATTGTGATCCCAACGTTGATTAGTCATGTTTGACAAAACCGACAAACCTGTATGACAATTGTTTCTGATACTTTGGAGTTGTTTACTAGTGTGTGGTTGGTTTGTACTTCCCAATTTCATTTTAACCCTTTCTGCGAGTTTTATTTATTTATTTTTAAATTTTTTTATATATATTTCGGCGGGAGGGGATGGTGGTGGTGTGGAATCAGAATAATGTCAACAAAACCTCTCTGTCTTCCAGAGATCGGACCCGTGCATGCTAGCTTGGCCTGAGATACGATTTGTGTAGAAGTTAACGGGTTACTCAATTTGTTTACTTGGGCACGCGTGTCATTGGGTCAGGTCCTTTTTTGTATAAATGGATTGTGTTCAAGTCGGTTTATTTTTTGGTGAAATATGTTTTGTGTCTTATTATTGGGTCATTTCGTGGTGTGGGAATAGTTCGGTAAGATCGGCTATGGTTAGTTTCTAGGTACGGGTGCATCGTTTATCATATCTAAGTGATAAATTTGCAGTTAATGTGTTGGTTCTCACCAAAGTAACCCTTCTTACTTTACTTAGGAAACACGGAAGCGACCTCTGCACACGAAAATGACGACAAAGGCGGTTCTAGCAGCCGCTGCTGTCGACCCGGCTGGTTGCCACCGCGACTCGATCTTAGCACTTGCTTCTGTCAAATTAAACCAGAGACTGCTCCTATCAGGCAGTAGAGATGGTGCAATTAAGGTTTGGAAGTGAACAGGTCGTCTATTTACTTAATTTGATTTAATTGTGTACATATTGTTACTTCAGTTGTGCCAAGTCTAATTGTAGCTCCAGATAAATATTTGCATATATGTATAGCCCGTTACGTGACCGCTATTGATATAAGAACTCTTGCATTATTTCTTATTGTTTTGGTTCTTAATTAGTGTGTAGCAACTCAACACATGTTGTCACGGGTGGTACAACTTCAAATTTGTTTATTATCATATCATCATATCATATCAATACTATATATTAATTCCAGAAACCAAGGGACTTCAATGTAATTAAAGAAATATATACAAATTAATTATACTATATAGTTTTAAATCGATAGCACCGTGTGATAGACCTGATAAAGGGACCTCAATGTAAATATT
>LHUT01002814.1:6291-18954 GCA_001412135.1 Silene latifolia subsp. alba
GTCGCCTCGAAGACCACCCAAAAGCAAATAGAGAGTTTGGTGTGGATTGGAGGGAGTAGTTTCTATTTTGAACAGGCGCGGGTGATCATTTCTATATCTACCATCAAATGAACAAGTAGATGACAAGTATTGACAACTATGCCACATATAATTGATTTAAGCTATATGAATTCGCTACTTGAGATACTCGTTTAATTATTTACAAAGTGCTTATTATGGACATCTCATCCAAACACCCAACATGCCACACCGTGGTCCAACTCAAGCCCAAAAACATGTGTACCACGTAACGCATCTAACCCAGGTTCAAGAAGCGAAAAATAAGGTCGGATGATCGGATCATCGACTCATCATCTCAACCAAGAATAAGGTAAAAGACCGTCCTCGAATTAGAGATTAGTGTTGTATTTAGTGTTTTAATCAAGTTACACAATTTGATTTGTATAATATTTTAGCTACTTTTGTTTGTATCAAATGTTCAAACAACTTTTTTTAATGTTATTAACAATTTAAGGCGAAAGACTTTCACTTGGTGTTTGTGGATTTGCTAGAATTTTCGTTTTTATGATTTCTTGCATGACAAATGAAGGAATAGAAAAACAAAATTAGGATTAATGGACGGACTAAGGCATAAGTCGTTGGGGAAGTAACTGACTTAAAAATAATTCAGTCCAAAGTCGTCATCTGGCTAAGCGACTTGGGTGGGATACATGCTAGATAATCGGCCAAAAATCACTAAATGACTTGAGTTAAAGTCATACAGCCTAAATTTGATCTCCTATTCATTGACACCCAGGATATGGTGGCTTAGACCATTCCCAAGCAGTGGTCGCGCTAATTAGGTCGCAATCCGGTTTTACTCTTAATCCCACTCTATTTATCTTGACCTACTTTACCCTCCCAAGCAAATGGTCACGACCTAGGTCATCAACCCAATCATTTTCCACTTTACAACATTCTCAATCATTTTCCACATTCTCTTTTTATATGAATTTTATTATTTTTTAAGGGACGTGCTAAATTCCGCACACATTATTACTAAGTCCTGCACTTTTTTTCGTCTTATTACGAATTTACCCCTCTCATCGTCTCATTCCTCACCCTAATTTCTCAATCTCACAAATGGAGAAATCAAAAACCAAAGAAACCTCTAACAACAACCAACAGCCAATAACTCCCCCACCTTTGCCACCACTGACCACCCCTCACCGCCCCATCTCCGCGCCGATCACCTCTCCCCGCCCCCATCCCCACGTCGACCACCGTCTGCCCACCAGGTTCGTCACCTCGACTCAGACGCAATCATCATTCGATCTGGTGGAGGGTGATGGAGTCGGCGGCGAGGGGGCATGAAGTCGGCGCCGAGGGCAGGCGACCGGTGCTGGTGGAGGGTGATTGGGGTTGTGGGAAGGGGTTGTCGGGATTGAATTTGGGTTTTTATTTATTTATTTTTTATTTTTTAAATGAAGGATAGTTGTGGGAAAAACAGGCAAAATGTGTTAGATTGAGTAAATTAGTGTGTTGGATTTAGCAATTACGTTTTTTAATTGTTCCACCAATATAATTTGGACACATATGAGGTCACAAAAGTGGTCAATTTTGTTCAAGTATGATCACAAATTGACCTTTTTATTGTATTTGGTCACAAATTCACACATTTGGTCACCAATTAATTAGCTTAATTAACCATGACCAAGCAAGGTCATGACCAAGCAATAGACCTTATTTGGGGATGATTAGGAGGAGAGCAATTTCAATGAGAGTGTAGTTTCAGTTTTGACGTTAACCTCATTTTGAATAATAACTTTATTTTTGAGTTCCATTTTAGTGAAAAAAAATTCAAATTACTACCTACTTGTGTGAATCTATGCTTCCTATGAACAGTCATTTAATTTTTAACACTATGCTCAAAAATATGTCTAAAACCCAGAATATTACAGCACTACCTATCCTGGCTACAGCTACTACCAAATTCAGAAATTCAGAAGAGCACAGAGGAGAGGAGGGTTTATCCGTGCAATAACACACTTATCATCTCTCAGATGACACTTCTCACCCACCAAATTCAATCTCCATTACCTTCAAATCACTCCTCAAATCTCCATTTCCACCCTAAACCCACTAATTTCCTCACATTCCCTTCAAAACCCAGTTCCAGAAACCCTCCAAAGTTCAAAACTTGCAGCATTAACTGTCAAAAATCAACCAAAAACCCAGAAAAATGGGAGAGAAAGAAGCAAGTTCATGTGGATTATGATAAAGGAGAGCATCACGTGACTGAGCACGTGAGTGGGTTTAGGAAGGAAGATATTCCTAGGAGGTATAGGATTAAGGTTCAAGCTGATAAGTTTCAGAAAGACTGGGCTCTTTCTCAAGTTGTTCAGAAGATTATGGCTCCTGATGTTGGTGATGATATTGAAGGTGTTTTGAATCATTGGGTTGGAAGGTTTTCTAAGAAGAATTATGCCCTTCTTTTAAAGGTTTCATCTTTGTTACTTGCTCTCATCTCTTTTTGTTTAATTTGAGACCATTTTAAGTTATAGACGGTCTTGTTCCATGATATGTGGTTCGTTTAATGCTAGCTATAATGACCATGTTGTAAGGTAAAAGACGGTCTTAAGCAAGACAAACTCGTTTGTTTACATAGTTATTGAATTATCGTTTTGTTAGGTATAAATTGGGAATAGAAGCCTGAGTGTGTTTTCCTGCTGTTTTTGCTACTAAATTGTGCTGTCACTGAAGTGGGGAGGGATTTGCTATGTGGGTTTTAGCTTTAAACAGTGATGTTTACTTCTGAGTAATTTAGATAAAGGGGAGAACTTTGATAAGCCAGCGAATGGCATATCAGGAGTTGTTGTTAAGGAGCCGAAATTTTTCTGAGGGGCGAACTAGTAATGCAACTAGGTAAACTAGAAAAAAGTTGTGAATTTGTATGAAAAGTTTCAAAATTTGCACTGATTAGGGGGCAACCACCCATGCTAGCCCCCTTCAGTTCCGCCACTAAAGCTAGACAGTCTCACTGTGATACTATGTGAGTTTTTGATGTAATAAGGGTGTGGTTCTTGTAAGGTGTTAGGTTATAAGGAAATGTGGATGGCTATTATGTTAAATGTGGAAGGGTAATGATGATTAGAGTACAGCATATTAGGCTCGTATCAGTCGTATGGGTGGTCATGCGTCCTGTACACTCTCAGGCCACGTTTATGTATACGGACTCTTGGTATCATATTTAGTACTCGTTTCGTTCTGGTCATTTGTTTACCTATTCTATCTTGGGGTGTTACAGTCAATTGTTTACCTTTCTATTTTGGGAATGACTATGATGGGCAATTTGCTCCTCCACACTCAATTTGGTCCACTTGTCATCCAATAATTGGCCGCCTCCTCTTTCCTTGGTCATTGTGCCAAAACCAAAGGTAAACAAATGACCGGGACGGAGGGAGTAAATGAGAGGCCAGTTGTAGTTGTAGGGTCAGCTGTATCTGATGATCAGATTTGGACGAAACAAGTGTAGGAAACTTGGTGGAGTAAGACCTTATAAGCCAGGCTGCTTGGGCAAAGCGGCTCTATTATGTTTTAAATCTAGTACTCTGCATCTTGACAAAATGCACTCTTTATTGTTGTTCAATGGCCACTAGTGAAGCTCAGGCTCTTCTTTAAGGGGATTGAGTTTTGCTCACAAACTTCATGAACTCGCAGGAAAATCTTCCCTCTCAAGTTTCAGCAACATTAGATATATTAGCTTAGATGTTACAATGTAGATTAATTGAGCGGTTTGTGTGCCTATAGCAATAATGCAATAATCTGTCTTCTGATTATGACCTGTGATATTGGTACAATGGACTGATTGTAGGAGCTAACTCAGTCGGGTTCAATTGAGCATTCAGTTGATGTCTTCCGGTGGATGAAAAATCAGAAGAATTATACTGCAAGGACTGACATCTACAATATGATGATCAGGCTGCATGCCAGGCATAATCGTGTAGACCAGGCACGTGGCTTGTTTTTTGAGATGCAAGAGTGGAAGTAAGTAAACTTTGATATATATTGCAGCGTAATAGTGTCTTTTTTTTCCTTTATTTCCAGGTGAATGCTGTATGCTGATATGCTTTTTTTAAATCTACTTTTATCTGATCCAGATGCAAACCAAATGCAGAAACTTACAATGCTCTCATCAATGCACATGGACGAGCTGGTCAATGGCGTTGGGCGATGAACATAATGGAAGATATGCTCCGTGCGGCAGTGTGTATTTCAACTTTCTTGCCTTTTAAATTACTAAAATGTTTTATGTAGGATTCTTTTTATATTTTTTGCATCATTCTTAGCCGTCAACCCATCACTAGAAAAAGAGCGTTGTCTTAGTTCAACAGCTTGGTGCTTTTATATATATATATTTTCTCCTAATTGAAAAAAAGGTTCAAACTTACTTTATGGCTAGTCTCATCTCTTCGTCTTATTTCCATGAGTGTGCAACTTCTTCTAGCTGGGAAGTAGAGATAGTGGTCAGCCGCCTTTCCATCTCCCCTGTGGGGACAGATAATGACATTTTTACCCATTTTCTCGTGGTTTTTAAACAAAAAATAGCCCCTGTCAATAGGAATGTCAACTAGGATGGGGGTGGCAAGGGTCCCCACGCCCCTATCTACCAAGAATTTGTCCTTCATCACAGCTTCGTTTACCCATAGTTAGTATATTTGGCAGCCTTATTCACGACCCATAGTAAGTATATTTTGCGGTTGAAGTTAGATTCATTGCTGGTCATCACTTTCAGAATATGTGTTAGGCCTTGTAATCAACTGTTCTGGAAGTTTCCAATGCACAGAGGTAGAAGAAGATAATTTGCAGTTGTGCATTAAAGCTTTTCAACCACGGTCCCATCGATAAGACGTGTATAATGATGTTAGTTTCAGTCTAATGCAATTCTCAGTTCATCTACATCTAAAAGGGACTATGAGCATTCCAGTCGTCTAGCGATTTTTATCAGATACTCCCTCCATCCCAATCATTTGTTTAACTTTGATTAAAATACCTCACAAAATATAAAAAAAAAGGTAAACAATTGAGTGGGACAAAGGGACTATTTCCATATGTCTGCCAACTCTGTAGTGTACTATGTTTTTTTTTTTTATAGAAAACGAATCTGTTACATTTTTTATGGCACAGGAGTATGTTATTGAAACTTAAACATTGCTGCAGATCCCGCCTAGTCGAATTACATATAACAACTTGATAAATGCTTGTGGATCTAGTGGAAATTGGAGAGAGGCTCTCAAAATCTGCAAACACATGACTGACAATGGAATTGGGCCTGATCTGTTTACTCACAACATTATTCTTTGTGCCTACAAAACTGGTGCTCAGTATTCTAAGGCTTTGTCCTATTTTGAACTTATGGAAGGGACAAAAATACGACCGAATACTACTACACTTAACATAAGAATATACTGCCTAGTAAAGCTTGGGCGGTATGAGGAAGCTGTTGATGTTTTTAACTCAATGAGGCAAATGAAGTCAGAGTGTAAGCCTGATGTTGTGACATATACTAGCATCATGCACATGTACTCAATCCGTGGGGAAATCGAGAACTGCAAGGCAGTATTTTACACAATGCTTGCAGAAGGTCTTACACCCAATATTGTTGCCTATAATGCTCTTCTAGGTGCATATGCTTCTCTTGGAATGAACGAGGAAGCTGTAAAAGTCTTTAATGAGATCAAGCAAAGTGGTCTTCGCCCGGATATTGTGTCTTATACATCTCTACTTAATGCATATGGAAGGTCACAACAACCTGATGAGGCCAGGGAGATATTTGACTTGATGAAGCAACAAAAATGCAAGCCAAATGTAATTAGCTATAATGCACTAATGGATGCCTATGGTTCTAATGGCCGTCTTGCTAAAGCTGTGGAAGTGTTACATGAAATGGAAAGTGAGGGGATTCAACCAAATGTCGTCTCAATATCTACTCTTCTGGCATCTTGCAGTCGATGTAGTGAGAATGTTAAAATTGATTCGATACTTTCAGCAGCTGATCAGCGAGGTATCCAGTTAAATCTAGTTGCATATAACACGGCAATTGGAAGTTATATGAATGTTGGGGAATATGACAAAGCTTTAGGTGTGTACAAAACTATGAGAGGGAAGAAAGTCAAGCCTGATTCGGTCACATATAATGTGTTGATAACTGGTTGTTGTAAGATGTCAAAGTATGATCAGGCTATTGAATTTCTGGAGGAGATGAGAAAGTTGAAGATCCCTATTTCTAAAGAGGTGTACTCATCAGCGATCAGTGCCTTTAGTAAGCAGGCAAGAGCCTTTGAAGATCCTGCTTCTTGAGCTTGCTTTTATGGTTATAGATCTAACATGTATCTCTGTCCCTTTCAGGGACGAGTTGCCGATGCAGAATCTACGTTTGCTAGAATGAAGGAAGCTGGCTGTCAGCCTGATGTCATTACCTATACTAAAATGATACACACTTACAGTGAAGCAGGTATTGTTGATATACAAAGCTCTGACATCATTATGACATTATATTCGTGAAGGGGCGCACGCCCTCCAATCTGATTGCTAAATTAACTTGGACTGATGGCTGTAGGAAAATGGGAAAAGGCCTATGAAATATTTGAGGAGATGGAAGCAAATAACATCCAACCTGATATAATTGCTTGTTCGGCTCTCATGAGAGCCTTTAACACTGGAAGTCAACCAGCCGAAGTTTTGAATATGCTCACGTATATGAGAACACATGATATTCCTGTTACTGATGCTGTATACTTCGAGGTCATATCAGCCTGTACCTTGTAAGTTTGAGAATACATTCCGAAAATTTCATTGGTTGCCACCTTGTGTTAATTAGCTTGGTGACTCTTCTTTCCAGCTTATTTGTTTTACTTATATAATGCACTGTTGCTAAGTGGAAATATGAAATTGTGCATGCAGGCTTCGTGATTGGAAGACGGCGTTGGAAGTGATTAAAGAAATGGAACCGTCACTTCATAAACTTTCGATAGGGTTTTTGAATCATTTGCTGCATTTCCTAGGAAAATGTGGTAAAATAGAGAATATGATGAAGGTAAGTTTACAAGGGTGGCCTTCCAAAATTTTCACTAGTGATTCACACTCTTTTCTGACAGTCTTCAACATGCAGTTGTTTCTTAAGATCGCGGCGTCAGGTGCAGAGATCAACGATGTTACTTATTCTATTTTGTTAAATAATCTTTTGGCTGCTGGTAATTGGAGAAAGTATATTGAGGTATTTTCGTCATTTCATCAATTCATGTCTATGTTAACATGAATCCCCCTTCCTCCGGCCCCCACAAATAAAGAGTATATATGCATCGTTTAGAGAAACATGCACGTCCGATAATTCCCTCATGCAACGTTTAATGATGTGTTGGTGATTGCTGCCCCCTTTTCCTTACTCTGTACTGTAGTATCTAACATATTCTTACAAATGATGTTGCAGGTATTGCAGTGGATGGAAGACGCAGGAATACAACCATCAGTTGAAAAGTACCGAAATGTGTTGTTCTTTGCTCAAAGAAGTGGTGGCGCTGACCTTGTTGCTATCATCCAAGACCGTATTGGTACTCCCTATACAAGTGTTATTCCATTGATATTCTATTTCTCATTTAGTTTTACTTAGCCCCTATTGTTTATCATTTCTCACCTATAGTCTCTTTACAGATTCCTTGAAAAGCATGCCTGCCGATTTAGTTTTCCGAAACAAGCTCTGCAGATCTCCGCTTTCAGCCTCTGAATTGACGGACGGGACAATCATGTGAACTTCAACTTGAGATTTGGTTTTTGCTAGATAGCCGAAGCTTTGTGAAGAGTATATGGTGGTATTTTTGTATATTGTCAGCTGATAGGAAGTGCGGAGTATATGGTTGTAACTCGTATACCATCAGCTTACATATATACTAATTTTGTATGGTGTATGAATTTTCAAGAATTTAACTAATCAATAGCGCTATGTTCGTGCATTCTTGACTACTACTACATCCTCTTACAAATTCAGTATGTTCTTGGTCCTAATCATGCTAATATATACAGTAATTAACAAAAAGATGTACTCCGTATTTGTTACAAATTCAGTATGTTCTTTCTTAATCATGCTCTTATCTGATTAACAAAAAGGCGTAATCCATATTTTTTTGTTTTAAAAAAAACGGTGCTGTATTTGAGGAAGAAGTGCTCATGACTACATATATATTAACAAGCAAAACACAACTTCGAGAAATCTGGAAGCCTAACAGATTAGCCAGTGGGAGTTTGGAGAGGGAAACATTTTTGCCTCCCGTCACCCCTACGCTTTCAACTCATAATTTTGCAGAGGAACAAGCTTGACCGGCTTGTCTAGTTTGACGAGAGCTTTTTCCGAACCATAGTGGATCCTATCATCCTTCTTCTTGCCTAAAGAAGCTATAAGTGGAGCTGCTCTCAGTTTTGGTAACCTGCAACAACGCGCAGTTTAGAAATCACGCAGAGCAATGCATGTTTATAGCACTATTAAGCTATGGATGATGGTAAGTTCACGTATTCATAAGCTAACATGAATACACAACATACGAAAGGACGAAAACAATTAACAAAGCAGTAGCAAAGTGTATACACCAACCTCAGAAGCCCGAGAAGGTGCTATAGGCAAAACCGGCATCAAAGATGTCCACAAGATAGGGTCGCCTAAAGGATCAATCGTGTTATAGTTTGTCAAAAGGGGTGCAGTCAGCAAAGTAGACAAAGGAAACATGCTCTTTTGGAGAGGCAATCCACCAAGTCCAAGCGTGGACCCCATTCTCTCAACTCCAGCGTCATCAATTTGCGTCTGAACTGCCTTGCCATGGTCAATCTTGCTAACATGACTTTTGTTCTCCTTTTCATCGTTATCATTTGCTGTTTCCTGTGCTTTAGATGCTCTATCTTGCATGTTCTTGAAAGCCGCAGATCTTGACAAGATTTTCAAAGCAGAGTTAGCCGAGCTTTTACTTTTCTGCGATTCATAAGAAGTTCCCAACTGTGGCATCTGGTATGGCTCTGTGGGTTGAATTCCCCGTTCCAGAGATTTCAGCTCATTCGTGGCATCTTCAGTGCTACTATGCTTTACGTCTGACGGCCGAGTTTTGTTTGGACCCCACCATTTGATGTAACCTGTCAAATCAATTTTTCTTTCTATGGGAAAACCGCCAGGGTATTCACTCTCTGCTGCTGCGACTTCTCCCTTACCTTAGAAACGGAGCCAATGGTCCACGTTAGACTAAAACAGTTAGACTGTTGGGAGTGTGGAACTGAACACTACAACTCTACAACCATATTAGTGAAGACAATAACATAGAGCAGCATTGTACCATAAGTAATGCCTTGGAGGAATTCAGTTCCAGTAATACGTCCTAGCGATGGCTCCCATCGCCCACTGAATTACACAATAAAAACGTTCAAACTTGAATCAGAAATTTAAAAACCAGAAATGGGTAACTATAACCTCAGGCCAAGGCAAAACTTGAACACTAAGTGCTACAACATTTGTACAAATGGTTGAGCTTAATACTCAATTCACCATAAGGTCACAGAATGGAACTTGAATACCCATCCAATGACGGAATTATATTTTTGTACAGATGCATGTCAAGGCTGAATCTTAAACAATTTAATACACCGTAGCTTGTATTATAAATTACTCATTAGTCAAAATCACGTGGAATCGAGAAAGGGCAAATCGGCAGGGCATACATACCTTGAAAGTGCACGATATTTAGCTATACCTCTCGAGAAGCCACTGCTTTTTCTGAATGAAGCACATAAGAAAACAAAAAAAAGTTCAACCTCAAATTGTGTGTTTAACAGAGAAAAGGAAAGAGGTGAAAAATCCGCTAGTATTACCTCCTTAGTGATGCAAGGTATTCCTCCCTAGAGACATTTTGCATTTCTTCTACATCTCTACTATAATCCGTGACCTGCATCACACTACCAGCACTAATTAATTTCTACAAGAGCCAAATTATATACACGTATCGACTATGTGCATTCCAAAAATTCACTGTAGAATGATTACAGGCTGGAATTTGAAAACTCAATAAGAAGTTTTAAGTAAAAAAATTAGGGCTTTGGCGCCTCACAGGAAAATTGATGAGAGTCCCTGGACCCCAGTACTTCAAAGCAGCAAGATCATAAGCTCTAGCAGCAGCTTCTTCGTCGTCATAAGCCCCTATGATCATTATAATAACTTGTTAGTGAAAATAGTCAATTCATTGAAACCAGTCGAATTAAAGGCGCTTTAGACTCACCCAAATAAACTGGAAGAGGTGGATTAAGCGTCCATCAGCACATTGGCATGAGCATCAAGCATACAGAAAGAAAAAACATGTCATTTGCCTGTTTACCCTTCAAATTCAGCTAAAATAACAAGAAGCATAAATGCTGACAGTCGAAGAAAGAATAGAGAGAAAGAGAGAGAGAGTCAGAGAAGGGTGAAAAACACCTTGTTTGCCCTTTTTATTCTGATTTGGATTCCAAGTACTTTTATCCCAAAGGTGAGCTTCATAGCGACCGGTCCATCTATGTCTGTTTATGACACAAATGCCATTGTTATTTTCCAGTCAATAATCACATTCCTACTCATACTAGCTCATTGCTCATATTACTTCTCTACGACTACTTCCAGGAAGGGGTTTGGGTTTCATATATCCACTTATCTGGTTTAGCTTTTTACCCCTTATATATACAAGTGCTTGATTTTGACAAGCATAGAGCTGTCTAGTGTCTACATCTGCTGATGAAACATACTTATCCTGCTTTCAACGCTAACCTACCAAGTTCACTATAATGTTACTTAAAGCTCATAAAATCATAAAACATTGCGACTACTGAATCGCGGTTCCTTACTAATACTATAAAAGCTGCATACATATGACATGTTTACCATCGGATTCATTTCACCGTATTTTCCAAAGGCTACTTTCAGTCCTCCCTTTTCGGGGACTATAGTTCTTCTTTGACACCTCACTTGGCATTCCAACACTAAATGAGATCATGACGCTTGAAAACTCCATTCTTCACCTAAATTTAGTGATCCATGTTAGACTAACAAAGCTACAGTCACAACTCTTCACCCATTATAATCACCTCAATGAAACCCCGCCGTTCAAGTCACATCCTCATCCCATTTTCAAAACTTAAACACCTAGTACTTGGAAATATCCCCTAATTACACAAACTACCTGAAAACTACTCTATCAAAACCTTAAATTCCTCCCAAACAATTGCTCCCTCTATCCCAATCATTTATTTATATTCTCTGTCACAAGTATTTTAATCAAAGGTAAACAAATGATTGAGACAGAGCGAGTACAAAATAGCATCATGCTCATCTCAAGGAATGCATACCATCCGAGCCTCCCTAAACCCTCGAACGAAGCTCATGAGGTACTTCATCTCTGAACTAAAATTACTCTTACAACTCTAAAACTAGAGTGCTAGCTAAACTAACCAAAGTATAAAGCAGAACAGTCAATCTCAAAACCAACAACATAACAACTCAAACAAACCATTCCAAAACAGTGGGGAATCAGGATTTATCGTAACAGCTTAAAAATTTAAACAACAACAAAAGTAACACAAAGTTCATATTTTTGGGCTGATCGCCCCTGGCCAACAAAATTTCAACTCATACAAAGCACTCTAGTGGCGCCGTGGCCGAACCATGATTTATAGTTGCGGAGCAAAAACTTCCAAATAAATAAATGAAATACTAATGGTAAATAAGTTTCGATTTTTTTGGGAGCGAGTGTCCCTGCTAGCCCTGTAATTACCTGGTAACGCCGCGGTAAATGGAACTACGTTTACCAGCAGTACAAGGAGGCATTTTACTGATCCTTTCCTTAGCAGTAGACCCACCTCTATCTCTCCTCATCTTTTTTACCATTAACACTCCAGTATTACTCTCCCTATTATTACTGGGGTTATTCTTCTCCGCCATGGCCGCCGCCGCGGTAACTTCTCCGCTAGAGGTGGACGCCATCATTCACAACGGTAACAAATAGTGCAGAGGAAAAATGATAGAGGTGAAAGTGGGGAAGTAGTAGGAGGAAAGTTAAAAAGGGACCCTCAACGGCTAAATATGATGGTAACAGGGTTAATTTCGTCTTTTGTTGTTTTTGAACTGTGTGTGAAATTGTCAGGGGTTTCTGACTGTGGGTGACCCCTTATCACGTGAGGAGTATCTACATACAGTTGATTCACTGTTTTCTGCCTAATTGTGTACATTTGGCCCTTTCTGCCGCAAACGACATTTTTTTGATGAATTCTTCGTCACAAATAGGATTATACATCACAGTTCCAAGACTATACAACTGGATGTACAATGCTATTGTACATCCAAGGGTATTATTTTAGTACTTTTTCAAATACTTTTACAAAAAAAAAATTTAACGTAATCCAATTTTCAATTCAATCCCTCTTCTCTCCTCTGACTGCTTCTATATTTTTCTAACTCCTCTCCATCTTCCTCCATCATCCAACTAATGAATCATATTCTCTCTTAAATTATTATAATTAAATAATTAATTGACTATGCGGAACAAATCATATGACATGAAATGAATTTTTTTATCCAAAATTTATAATGCATGATAATAGTTGAAACTCGTATTCTTTTTACATTAG
>LHUT01002816.1:0-10698 GCA_001412135.1 Silene latifolia subsp. alba
TTAATAAGGTAAGAAAACTAAATTGGTTCTTTAGGGTAGGACCAACCTATTTCATCATTTCGAATGGGGGAGGTAAGTTGAAGCCATCGACTTTCAACCAACTCGAAATAGTTGGACAAGAATGTCCAATTGAGACCATAAAATCAACAACTTTATTGGCTATACAAAAGCAATGTTTATTAATCATTTGCTCGAAAAAACGAAGGTCTAACTTCACATTTTTTATAATTCTTGACATCTCTCCCTGAATTTCCCAAAGGCAAATACTACGTTTGAGTTGTTCTAGTAGTTCAGATCATGGTCCCATGGCACGTTACGTTACGTTTCGTTTCGTTTACGTACCTGGCCAAGAAAGACAAAATTAACAGTCCACGTCCACATGGTGTGAACGTATATATCCACAATTCAAATTCAACATATATATGTTTGAGAATTCCAGTAAATGCTGTCCTTGGTAGTAAAACTACGTTTCGATGGGTTGTGGCTTGTACTCTTGTAGAGTCGTAATCATGTCGTATCCAACCATGTACATTAACTTAAATTCGACGAACTAATTAGCCAGGAACATAGGTTGAGGGGTTAAGTGTGCATGTGGAAAACGAGCAGTGGGACAATGGACTAGAACAGGTTAGATGACAACCAAAGATTACTCATTTGGATTGCTAGACACCTTTTGGCTTCTTGTCTCGATGTTTTTCGAGATTTGTCATTTCATTTCTGTCCGCAGCATTATTCCCATCGGATATACTCTCCCTATGAAACAAACATCAATTTAGATGACAAATAACTTCAGCCTGCATGCTATTATTTGGACTTAACCCATGTCTAAAAAATATATATATACCGAGGGAGGTAAATAGTCTGTTTTACTTCTGCTTTAATAATAATTATCAACTGAAAATACAAATACACAATTTATAAATACTTGTTTCTATGAAAATACACAATCACAACTGATGTTCTCATCAAAAGGAGGATTGAGCACTACTCAGCTCCACTGAGGCATAAGTCATAACTCCTCCCCAAGTGGTTATTTACAGAATCACAGGCATCTCTAAATCACGATAAATATTAATTAATAAAATTAATAAGATACCGAGTGTTTGAACCATGACATGAGTTTGAAACTCATTAACGTTACTAACGTCGTCTTCAGAAATCCTTTTACGCAAAAGAACTCTACTATACATAGCAAAATATCAAACACATTACCATCACTAAATTCAATCATCGAATATTTGGTCTCGCAATAATACAGAAGATAAGTAGCTCATTTAGAGAATCTTACCTTTAATATCCATGAATTAAAATAACACAACGAGGCATATCACATATGGACTTTTAGGTTATTGTCACGTGCAAATCTCTATGTATTTGATTCATTTTCCTACTTTTTTATTTAGGGAATTTTCTCTCGTGGAAAAATGACATGTTCTTTACTCCAAAAAATGTCGTGGAATAATAGAATACGGTAGATATCCTTCCCCTTGCTGCGCACAAATATCACATTTGTGGAGTAGATCCTCAATAGTAAATCCTATTCAAATAAGTGCATCCTTACCCATGAGTCATGACCATGAATTTTGAAGAGAAGGATAGTAGAAGCTAAATGGCCAAGGCCCAGGCCCAGGCTCAGGCCCAGGCGGAGGTTGCGAACACCCTGGCTGATGACCGAACGACTCTTACGAAAAAGTATCATGCGGAAATGGACAAGTTTAGAGGATTTGTGTCCGGGGATGGCTGGTGTTTTATCTAATGTCTCACTAACATAAATAATAAAACCGCTATACGTTGCAAATTTAGTAGAGATATATGATGATCAACATTTAGTGGTTCTTAAAATAAGTGAGCTTATCACCGAAGTTTAAAACTAAAGACACACCACAATGCCACACATCATAAGAATTCCTGCATACATAAATTATTGACGAGGCTTGAGGGGCCTAAGGGTACGCCAAAGAGGCTCAATACTTGTGCAAATTCTAACACAAGCATTCGTAACTTCTGTTGGGATCATATAAAGGTGGGTGCTGTCGATTTGCTTAGTACACGCTGTAAAATTACAGAATTTCTTGAAGCCAACATTACCATAGTCCATGATCAGTTTATCGCCTTTAGTTCCGCCCTCTCTAAAACTAGAGCGACATATAAGGCTTGTTTGGATAAAAAAAAAAATGGGGGGAAAAGGGAGGGGTGGGGGAAGGAGAAAAGGAGGGAAGGGAAGGGACGGAATTTTCCTCCATATCTCGCTTTGTTGAACGGATTTTAATTTGCCTATTACTTTTACCCCTATTTTGCTAACCAAATAAAGTCCAGGCCTCTATTTCCCTTCCCTCCAAATTCTCAAATCCAAACACACCCATAAAGTGGATATTTTTCATGACTCTTCAGAATCCTCCAACGAAAATAAGTGTCTTTAGACCACGAATATCCTTTTTATGTTTGTAATAAAGGGTATTTTGGGAATGAGAAGTTCCACCCTAAAACTAGGGGGCGTTTGGTTTGTCTAAGGGTAACCGAAAGGGATAAAGAGAAGGTTTTGAGGGAAAAGGAAAAGGATTACTCCTAATATTACTTCTTGTTTGGTTACCCTCCGAAATGGAATAACCTAACCACCAATCTCTCAGCCACCACCTGACCACCACAAACTGCCACTAGCCGACTGGCGACATCATCCCCATCGCTCACCCCCTTCCTGACCCCGCTGACAAGTGACAACCCTCTCCTCGAACAAAACTCCCGCCACCACCCCTATAATTGCCACCTCCAAACGACCAAAAACCTCCGATAAATATCAACTTTCTAACAAAGGCAAACCCCAAAACTCCAGTTACGCAATCTGAAAGCGCCTTTCCTTGTGAAACAAAGATTCTCTAAGAATGGACATCCTTCCCCTCATTAAGAGCCACTTTGACCAAAATATGATCGTCCATGAATACCTCTCAATCATTCTTCTTTTTAATAGCCCACTCAAAAGAGTAATTCATGTCAACCGATGCTAAAATGTAACTCTTTCCTTAGTAAGCGCGGTAGTCATAAACGAAAACATTGCTTCAGGCAAAGTTGGTCGTCCATCGGAATAAGCGTGTTCCTAACAATGTTAAAGTGTCCCAACAAAATAAAGGCAACCCTTTTTCATCCCTATCAAACCTCCTCTCCTCTCTTTAAAAGCTAGATAGTGACCTCTAAATTTCTGAAACAAAACCATTGCAACAAATATAAAACTTTCCCTGTTTAACTTCTCTTTTCCAAAACCATCATCCACTCATAAAGGAGATTCCTTCCATGCCCCCACCTCTTTTACCTTTCAAATATTCCCTCCTCAAATACAAATATAATGTCATCTATTCTTTCCCAAAGTTGCACATTCAAAAGCACAATTCTTAGCCTTTCTAATCTCTTCTTCCTCCAAGATGGCTCACGAATTCGAGGTAAGGCTCTATAATCGAATCCCCTCATGTTTCATCTAATTCATGGTATTAAATCTGAGATATGACCCACTATCGTAACTAAGTTATAGAAGTGTTGGTTGTATTTATGGCGCAACGCCTGAGATTAAGTTTCATACCTAGTTTTAATACTATGGTCTAAATACCCAAATAGTGTTTCTAAGTTTTTCTCAGTTTTCCTACCATAAAAATGCAGAGACCTCGAATCACCGAGATACATGTACGCATGGACTGCAATGGATGTGTGCAGAAGATCAAGAAGGCTGTCAATGGGATAAATGGCAAGTTTATAACTTAAGTCTAAAGCTATGAATTTCTTACATACAAACTAATACCCAACTTATAAAAATAACAATTGTATTTATTACCTGCAGGGATATATGATTTCTACATCGACTTCCCCCAGCAAAAGCTAACGATCATTGGAAGGGCAGATCCTGAAAGAATCATGAAAGCGATAAAGAAAGTTAGAAAAGTTGCAACATTATGTTCCCACACAGAAGCACCAGACCTAAATTCCCAGCCAATACAACCACCACCAGATGCAGGAGCTCCGCCACCAGATGGAGGAGCTCCGCCTCCAGAAGGAGGAGCTCCAGGACAAGAAGTGGGACAATGTCAACCTCTAGAACAACCACAAGCACAAGAAGCTCATCCCCCTCCACCACCAGAGCAACCCATAGACCAGCCACCTCCACCTTATCAGCCGGAAAACCCACCAGGTCAAGGTCAACAGCCAGAGTCAATCCCTCCACCCGGACAACCTGACATGCAACCAATACCGCCATCACACCCTCCAATCCCTAATCACAGCCCACCAGAGTATGGTCGCAGCTATGGATATGGACAAGGAGATGGGTATGGTCAGAGTTATGGGCCCAGTTTTAGACACGAGCCACCAAGCCAACATGTTTATCACGCGCCGCCGCATGATTCTGGCTATTATGAACGGCCCAGGCATGATTACCATGAATCACCGAATGTATCTGGTTACCATCAGCAGTATCAGCCCATGTACAATAACCCACAACCTCAATCTATTTATCACCACTCACCATCTCAACCTCCATACCATAACCAACCACCTCCAGATGCTTATCATGAACCACCACGACCACCTGGAGGCCATTATTCCGAGCCACCTCCACAAACAGTTGCTTATCATGAACCACCTCCTCAAGCAATTCATCATGAGCAACCACCTCAACCAGTATACGCAACTCATAGTTACAATATGTACAGACCAGCTCAATCCATTACAGAATACCATTATGTACAATCACCACCCAGATACACCTCAAACAATCGGACTAACTACTCCGATATGGACTCATATGAGTATAGCAATATCAGTGACAGGAACGCTACTTCTGTATTCAGTGATGAAAACCCAAATGCATGTACAATAGTATAGTGCTTTCTTTACAATGTTCTTCTCATATCAGTTTTGAGGTTAAAGTTTGGAACTTTGAGTGTAAATATGTCCAAGACTACAAAAAAAAATTATATTTCTTTTAAATTTAAATAAAGTAATATACAAATGGAAAAAAATGCGGTTCCTGTGTCATCTTGCAAAGGTGTAAAGACTAATGGGAAGAATATTATATTAAGAAGTAACATTAGTATCATTGCAAAGGAAAAGTCCTATAACTTAATGCTTTGGAGTTGATCCATTGAAAACCTAATGGATACGTGACAGGAATGTAAACATACTGGTAAGAGATAATGCTGAGGCAGGAATCAGATTCTGGCCTTTTGGCCAAAGAAGAATCAATACCGATTTCTGCTTTTTCCTTAGAAATATCTATACATGAGCAAACGAATACACAAATATATCCCACATTTGTTTATTACTCCGCTTTTGTTTAAGCTAATCATTCTGCTAATTTATTTATCATTAGCCAAGAATATTTTCTCCACAAAAATGAATTTAGCACAATTAAAATGTGGGAATGAAAGTGAGTGGGGACAAGTGATGGCATGGCAGACGAGTATTAGCTCGGTATAGGTGAAAGAAGCGAGGTAGCGTTGGGCAGCTGGAATAGCGGAGGCGAAGCCAGCTGTGCATGGCCTCGTGAATCGTGATGGTACGGCAGATGGGTATTAGCTCGGTAGTGCTAGAGTCGGATTCTCTGCAACTCATAGAGCTTCTTAATTCTCATAAAATCCCGGCAAGTTACTTTGGTAACATTGTTGAAGAAATTTGAAGCCTTGCTAGTCATTTCTATAATATAAGATTTAGCTTTGTTAAACGAAGTGGTAATGTAGTTGCTCATAGTATAGCGTATTATATGCCTCTGGATTATTCGACCCAGGTATGGGTGGATTCGTGTCCAGGCTCTTTCGCAGACACTGTATCATCCGACCTCTTGTCAGCCTCTGAACATTAATAATATGGGATTTATAAATAAAACGTGGGTGGGTGGGGACAAATAAGTAAATAAGCACTTCTCAATGGGTTAATTGTTAAACTGCTACACTGATAATTGTTTCCTTTTCTGATTCTGTAACATAACATATATAGAGCAAGATACCAAGCCTTAACAAACTCTCTAGCAACCTCTAAATCACCAAGTCTCAAAAGTCAACATTGTCGCTTCTTACTCAGAAGTTAAAGGGGACTAAAACATAAATTTAAAAAATTTAGGTGGGCGAATTGTAACTTGGGTAATGAATCACTAAAAAAATTTGTGTATATGTGAAAGTGCGTTGAACAAAAAAGCAAGATATAAAGCACTTATGTGATAAAACCTATGTAAATATGACGGGGAGGCTTTTAAGCTTTATATTTAAGGGTACAAATACTGAAGCATTCAATGAAACAGAGCTTCATGTGTGAATGGTTTCAATTATGCTGATCAAACGTTGTCCTGACCCAAAATATATGGTAACATAATCAAATATTCAGCTATTCAGAAGCGTTTTCTACCAACAATGAACAACCACAAGTATTTGGAAAGGGCCACCTAAGGTGTCACCCATATCATGAGTTCACCATGGAAACAGTAAATCAACTCTAGCATCTAGCAAGCGCCTCATAATTACAAGCAGCGCTAATGAGAACAACATGACATTTTGAAGACCTTACTTCATAGCGTCATATGTCATGCCTTAGTGTAGTAACTACTACTTGTATTTTTTTTTTCTCGCAAAGACTATCTTAAACCCTACTTAGTAATTCACTCCCCTCAGCCTCATTAAATTTCCTTTTAAACTTTCTATTCATTGAGACAATACCCAAGCGGTCTATGAGAATAGCTAACAAATAGAGAAAGGAAGAGCTAGAGAGAAGCAGCAGTGGCAGCAGCAGCATAGCGACATCAGGATTCCAAAAACTTCGGCCTATGCCAAGACAGGGGGTCGGATGTACAAAGACTTACCTTTTTGTGTCTCCGTGTGACTCATCATGAGATTGCACTAGGGAAAGAGAAAAAACAAAGAGGCGCTAACCTTTACTCGTTAGCTACTTTCAAATGGTGGCTCATCATGAAATTGCACTAGGGCAAGAGAGAAAAACAAAGAGGCACTAACCTTTACTCATTAGCTACTTTCAAAATTGTAAATGATGTTTATTAATGAAGACAAAAAAAAAGTAAAAAAAAGAGCAAAACCTTGTATCTTATTCATCATCGTCTTTGCTACTTGTTTGACATTCATCAACATCGATCTTCACCATAAAGAGGTTCATCAAAGCTGTTATCTTCATCTTTGCTTCCTTGCCAATCTGTTGTAGCAGGCGTCAACTATTAGGTATTAATGTATTGATTAAAAAAATGAAATAAGGTGATGTCACAAACTTGTGCAATAACATGCTTTAAATGATCAGTTAAATGCACTAGAAAGCAGCCAGACCATCTGGCCTTAGTAATCTGGAAGACATGCAAAAGTTCAGCCCATGTCAAAAGAACAGACAAACCTGGACGGTTTCTGGTAAACAGCCTACATAGTAAAATTAAAAAAACTACAACGATAAAGGTATACAGTTGATATCTATTATCTAGCTCATAGGAATATAGGATAGAAAAGGCAAAAAGAGCAATCAGGCGAAATTCCGGACAAATGTACCATGATCAAAAACCCTGGCTACAGCTTGATTATAGTCGGGTTCAAAAGATTTATATTGTTCTACAAGAACCCTTGGTGCTGGAAGCAAAGCTCCTTCAGCTGTAATGATTCAATGGCTTGTGTTTGTTGGACAAAAGAAGACGAAGATTACGAATATTGATGACATAATACTCCTATCTCAAAGAACAACTTAAATGTTTTCAGAAGGCAGGCTAGAAATTGGGTATAAACTAGGCAAGCGACAGCGGACTCTGGACTCTGGAGCCCAAACAAAACACAGCAATAGAATTACTGAAACAGCAACAATTAATACTCTAACAATTAGCAAATCTCCGGATACTGTTTGCTAAGTATAATCGTATAATACTTCTTGTTACTGGGACTCAAACAAAGCAAATTTGACAAGAAAACAATGACGCAAACCACTGATTACTTAATAGACATGTTCGCACAGGGATGAAAAGCCACACAAGTGATCTCATAATTATACAGTTTAATAGCCCTCAAAACAAAGTTTACTATAAGTTACAACACCACCACCCCAATGAGTCAAGGGATCCCATATAGACTAAGAGAGTTTAGATGTACGCAGTCTTATCCAGCATTAACTGCATAAAAAGGGTTTTTTCGGAAAGTTGATGACAAGATGATCTTCAAAATTATGACACATGCAATGGCCTGGAATGATAGGACTACCACCAGGAACCATCAAATAAATGGTAAAAGCAGTTGAGCATGGTTGAAGAACACTTGCATGTTCCATTCTCATGTATCAAAATTCAAAAAATCAAACAAACATACACATTGTCATCTACTTGGTAATGTGTTACAGAACTACGCAGGACTCTTGTAGCACCATAAGCAGGACAAAGAATGCTCACAACAAAAGCAGTCAATTCGGAAGAGCAATCAAGAGAAACTCACCTCCAGTTTGTAGCTCCAGTCCTCTTGTTGTTTCTTGATTCAACGAGGCTGACTCAGTGGCGGAAGAAATCCATCCCTAGGAATGTTAAACTTCAAATCCGTCCCTAATGAAGAAAAATTTTCTCGAATGAGGGTTTATCAAGAAGCCTTGTCCAAGGAACACATGAACAGATGCAGGCTCAACTACGCTTTGAATTCTTGCAGCAGATACGGCAGCTGAGGCTCTATTGGCGAATTTGTATGGTCTACAACTCTACAACCAAAGATATAGATCTCTATAGGTTCTATCATACGCAGGTCGACAACATCCTCCCTATACCAAAATACACAAACGGGTGTTCCATTGCAAGAACACAACTTTCAGGCTTCTTGCTTCTGTCTGTTATCCACAGTCCATACTGCAACATATCTCTTGCCAACAGCAGAAGAGAAGACAAATTTAGTCATCCTACAACGTCAGCGGCTATATGTGACATTGCCTTCCCCCTACTAAAAGTTCTCATAGTGCCGTTGCAACATCCAAGTGAACCAATAAGAAAATACTGAATCTGTGTGGCAGTCACCACTCTTCCATTTCAATTGTGCAACTACTAGTGAACTTTCTTTTCTTCTGCTGCCCACCAAAAATCCGTCAAAAGCAACTATGCCTATGAATTCATTTCAATCAAACAACTACCAAATGTAGCTCATTTTCCGGGTAATCATTCCATCCTACCAAAGGACACCCACTTCATGCAGTGTAATCAATGGAAAGGTGCCCTCGTTGCTCTTCCTTAGGAAACAAATTTGTCTGATAATTCGACATAATATACGAGAAATTCAGTTTGTCCCATGTCCAAAATCACAATCTAAACCGTAAACATAATTTCATCAACGCCCTTAACCCCGAATCATTTGAGACAAAGGTCAAAGGGTTTGATGATGTTGTACCCTAACCCCTTACTTAAATCCTCTTTACAATTAACACCAACATCACAACAACAACAACATGAGAGCCTTAATCCCAAAATGATTTGGGGTCGGCTGATATAAATCCTCCTTTAGAATCGTCCATGGATGAAAGTACACCTCAAAATGCGAAAAAATAGAAAAGGAAAATTGAAAAACAAAAGGAGAGTGAAACATAATACAAAATTCAGGGCCCGGAATACCTTAAAAGTGAACCAAGTATTAATATTTCCTCCGTCCTGGTCAATTGTTGTCCTTTAATTTTGGCACAAACACCAAAGAAAGAGGAAGGACTCAATTACTAAATGACAAGTGGAACAAATTGAGTGTGAATGATTAAATTATTCATCAAGTTCATTCTTAAAATAAAATGGACAACAATATGAAAAAGGATAACAAATGATCGGACAGAGAGAGGAATTGTCTAAGAAAGTTGGGGTGTAATAAATCCATAACACAGATACATGATCAACAAAAATGCACACACATACATGATCAACAAAAATGTCACAATTAAAGCAAAACCTTGCTATCCACACTCAGATTACCCTATAAATTCCTAAAACTCTACTTAAACCCTGACAAATCAATTACCCCAATAAAAAGTAAAAGTACACAAATAACAGCAAATACTTCATCTTGACAGATGAGCAAAGAACTTTAATGCCACGACCACTATGAGTGGATTATTTAATTCCCACTTGCATGTTCATAGGCAAACTTTCGTGGCGTTAACCATTTAGCTCGTGGCAATATAGTGTCCCTAAAATTAGGGGTGTGATATTGGATTTTATTAAAAAAAAAAGAATTCAGCGGGACTGCAGGACGCTTTTTATCATTTGAAAATCTTAAATAAGATAAATATAACAAAACTAACAAAGTATTAATAAATAANNCCGTCTATAATAAGACGGACTGCTAAATTAATTACTGCAGGGTAAGTTAAAGGGTAGTAAAGAATAAAGAAAAACAAGTTACCATTTGTTAATTAATGGGAAATAAATCTCTGGAATTATGCGTAGATAAGCAGAGTTATCGAGTTTGAGATGGGTTAGCGGGACGAGTGTTTGTAAATCTCTGGAATTGTTTTGTCTTAGACTGAAATTATCTGAATTAAACTGNAAATTCAAAATATAATTAGCACACATAAAATAAAACAAGCGATAAATAAATTTGCACACCGGATTTTGAAGTGGTTCCGCTTCACATTCCGAAGCCTACGTCCACTATTCTCGATTAATTACTTTAGTACCTCTCCACGGATTACAAAATAATCAAGCCTTTTTACAACTAACTATAGTTGTAATAATGA
>LHUT01002817.1:19722-32230 GCA_001412135.1 Silene latifolia subsp. alba
TTGACTTTTTGTTATTTAATGCTCCGGCGTCCACCGAGATCTACCCTCGTTCCCGAGCGGACGCTCTTCCGATCTAATGTCAGTTTGAGACTGTTGCGACCCATCAGCATCGACATACGCCTGAGGACGAGGACCCAAAATCGCTTGTTGAGGTCGAGGAGTATAATTGGGTCGCATAACCCAGGGGCTAGACGGGTACGGACAAGGTGGATAACCCCAAGGAGCACTGGGCCACTGCCATGGGCCGTACCCTCCTGACCACTGCGGTGGTGCGGTAGGAGAAGCAGCGGCCGGAGCAGCAGCAGGAGAAGCGTTCCCTTGCTTGCCGCCTTTACCGCTTTTACCCTTCTTCTTCCCACAAGCATTATTACCACGACCACCTTTGCCGTTCCCGGACCCAAATCCTTTTGAAGATTGCCCTCCATTATCGCCATCAACCCCGGCGCGAGCATAGTGAGCCTTCGAAGACGACGTGGCAGCCTGTTTCGCAAGGCTGGCCTCCTCAAGCGTCAACATGGATCGAGCTCTATAGAAAACCGGTAATGGGGACTTCTGTCGAATGATGGTCCCAACACTTTGATACGCCGGTGACAGCCCGGAAACTAAATAACAAATAAATAATTACAATATTTACAATATAATAATCAAAATAATAAATCAGATTTTCTCTCTCTACGTTTCTAGAGAGCTGAGGTCCTCTCTTTATGAGAGCTTTTCCAGTTCCCTTTCTTTTTAATCTTCCCAGAAATTTGTTACTTTTAATCTAATTGGGGATTAGGTTAATCATCAATATTCCCTCTACAAAAATCAGCTCATATTTCCAATTTAAGCTAGAACTACTTTTAATCATAGCGTTTTGGTTTTTCTAATTGGGGCTTCGAAACCCTAGATTTCTATTCTGCAAAAGGGGGTTTGCTTTTTGCAGGAGATCTTTCAAATTCTCCTTAATCATTATTTTGCAGCGTCATTTATTGGGGTGTTTTGTGGACTTGGGTGGCTCAAGAATTAATCATACACTTATTGTCAGCTACCCTTAGCTGATTGGTAAAACTTCTGGGCTTCCATCCTTTTCTACGTTTTCCAACCCGATTAATTCCCCTATTTAAGCTGATTATATGGCTAGGGGAATTAAACCACAATCATCTCACTTCTTAAATCTCATTAATCCAAAAACAGGAGTACGAACGAAAGAGTTTAATCACCATTGTAAACATTCTTTCAAATTTTCTGCACAGTTCAACCAAAAAGATACTATGGAATTTGAGGATCAATTTGGGGGGTATGCTGCAGACAATGGAGGGCGTGGTCAGGATGTGCATCAGAACATTTATAGTCATCAGAACTATCATCAACCACACCCAAATGCGGAGTTCCATCCCATGAATCCCATGCATGTCAATATGTGGCGATACCCGAGGTCTGGAGGGGTCATTAACGTTGACCCAGCAGAGTTGGGACAATCAAGAGAATTCTGGGGCAACTGTGTCTTAGGCTTTCTGGTGGATTATCGTGTTTTTGAGGCAGAGATGGTCAATGATGTAATAAGGAAAAAGTGGACTACTAGGGGTGTGGTTACTGCATTTCGCATGGGGGGAATTTATGTCTTCCAATGTGAGGAAGTGGAAGATATGGAGATGCTGCTTCAGCGGACTACTGCGACTATTGATGGTGCTGTTATGATGTTTTCTCGCTGGTATCCTGACACAGTACCTCGCACAGTGCACTTTCCTTTTGCTGAAGTCTGGGTGAGAGTGTGTGGGTTACCATTCGAGTATCTGAATAGGCATGTTGCACATGTGGCGGGTAAGTTATTGAGTCACCAGTATTACATTGAACCTTTTGCTGTAATTCCAGAAAATGATTACTTGAGACTGAAAGTGTGTGTCAGGCTAAATGAACCCCTTATGCCGGGTTTCTTCCTAGCCATGGATATGGGACACCTCCTCTGGGTCCAATTCAAGTATGAGGAGGTGTTTAAATACTGTATCAAATGTGGGAAAAATTGGGCATAAGGGTGCTCAATGCAGGGAGTCTTTAATGAGTATTTTGTCTAGTGTGATTGGGATGTTAGATAGGACGGTGGATAAAGGTTTTCAAGTTTTTCAAGCTAGCAGCAATCATACAATGTTCAACTTAGACTTGAGGGCTAGTCCCTCCACTACAAAATATCTGTCATCTAAAGTGAGGTTGGGTAGGGAAAGGACCGTAACTAGAAGGAGGAGGAGATGGGAGTCACCTGAGAGGGTGGTTGATTTTGACTTGGGCCTAACACCAGGGGGCCGTGTACTTCCTGGGATAACTTTTGCGGTAACAGCCCAACCTTTTGCTGGACCGGTTGTTTTTCAGGTGGGAAATGGGATGGGTGCTCAGGGTGGCAGAGGGAGTCAGAGTGCTAATCAGAATGGGGATGTGATGATGAATGATGCACAAGGAAATGGAGCTGGTGCAAATGGTGTTGAGGGGGCTCAGGAAGGGATGGAAGGAGCTCAACATGAAGTGGGAGCAGCTGATCAAGATATGGAGATTAGCCCTGATCATAATCAGACTGATGGGGAGAGAGTAGTAGGATTGGGTGGGTGGCTAGCTGAGGATGATGCCAGTAATGATGTGTTCCATAGTGCTGGTGAGGAGTTTGGGAATCAGGAAGTAAATCAGGAAGATATTAGTCTGTTACAACAGGGGGTTCTTGCTCAAATCCAGGCTGAGGATCCTTACCTTGTTTATGCTAATCAGGGTAGTCTGAGTGGGGTCTTGGATAGGGATCAAAGGATACAGGCTGGTATCACTAGCAGGATTGAGGGGGATTTAGAATGGGCTAGGATAGAGGATGACCAAAGGGGGTACAATCAGACTTTTGACCCCCCTGTAGGTGGCTTCCCAATCAGCTATCACTATCCTGATGGTACTATTAGACAGGTGGGATATGGTTCAAGGCAGGCTGAGGATCATGAGGATGAATATATTGAGGTAAGGGAACAGGGAGTGATGGAAACAAATGGGGTTCAGGATAACTTTGAGAATGAAGGTTCAGACTCTTCTGATTCTGATCAATCACTAAATCAGGGGGCAACAACTCATAGTGCAGAGATTTATGCATATGAAGATGTCTCTCCTATCAGATATGAAGATGAGGTAATTGAGATTTCCTCGGATGATACTATGGGGGTGAATACTGAGTTGCAGCTTGCAGTGGGTGGAAGTTCTGGCCAGTCTGAGACTGGTGAAAGGGGATCTAATGGGGACTTGCTGAGACCAGACCTTCCTGCTCCACTCACCTCAGTGGCCATTACTAGAAAAGGGAAAGAGATTGAGGAGGGATCTTCTAACATCCCACCGTTGAACAAGATTTTTAAAGCTGCTGCTGAAAGAGGTGACTGCTCCAAAGCAGGAATGATTAAGGGAAAAAGAACGAATGCTGAGGCCTTTGATATCCCTTCAGTTGGTGCAAAAGCAAGATTATTTGATGAAATCTCTACTGGGAACATCTCTGATGGCTTTATGGGACTGGCAGATGCCTATCATTGTTCAGAAATGGGAGAAACACACAAAGTGAAGATCAGGAACGCCAAAAAACGCAAATGCTGCACTGATGTTGGGGATTACATCATTCCTGAGGCTGCAAAGGAATCATTGGAGAATGCTAGGGCTTATTTACAGCAAATGGCAAAGGAAGAGTGATGGGGTACAGTTTTTCAGCAGGAGCAAAGGAAGAGGCAGAGTTGCGGATTCAGGATCAATGTGGAGGATGTCATAATGATTGACTCAAGTGACTCATCCATTCCCTCTGTGAATGGAAAGGAAAATGAATTGGATATTGATGGCTTTGCGGAGGTTNCACGACGCTCTTCCGAGATTGTTGCACTAAGGCAGGGGATGTCATTATTCCTGTGGATGCACGCAAGTCTCTGGAGCATGCTAATGCTTATCTGCACAGATTAGCCAAGAAAGGACGCTGGAAGCAAGGACCTGATGGAGGTGAGCAGCAGTGGGGTTTTAGGGTCAATGTGGCGGAGGTTGTTATGGTGGATTCGAGTGATTCCTCGATTCCTTCAGTCAATGGTGGGGCTATGGAATGGGATGGCTTTGCGGAGGTTGGGCCTTCACAACCTCCTTTGTCGCCATGATTGGACTAGTGTGGAATTGTAGGGGCATCAATAATACGCTCTCCCCTATAATTCCTAAAGTAAGAGCGTTATTAGGTAGTAAGTACTATGATTTTATGTTTTTAATAGAGACTAAGTGTAGCTCGAGTCAAATTTTCCCTATGTTTAGGTCATCGGGCTTTGTGAATCATTTTGGGGTAGATGCAAAGGGGGCCTCGGGTGGCCTTTGGGTAGGATGGAAGAAGGAGTCTAAGATGAAAGTTGTACGGGCTTGTAGTAACTTTATCATTTTGCTTGTCGAAAAATATAATAGTATTCTATGGTACATTGTGCTTTTTTATGGAGCACCGAGTTTAAGCATGAGATCCTCGATTCTTATGGAGCTGGAGGCATGGTGCGAAAAATGTAGAGATCCTTTTCTTATCATAGGGGATTTTAATCAAGTGGAATATGGATGTGATAAGCTTAGTTCTAGCCAACGACCTATTGGAGGAGCTCATGAGTTTAATATGTGGAAAATAAAAAATGAACTTGTGGACATCCCGTTCAAAGGGCCACGTTTTACCTGGTGTAATAACCGTAAGGGGGATAAAAGGGTTTATGAGAGGATTGATAAGGCCTTGGGTTCGAAGGAATGGCTTTACTATTTTCCAAATACTGGGATTAAGCACTACCCAATACAAATATCGGACCACGCTCCAATTGAAATTGATCTTAACCTTGTTAGAAGTGAAAGCAAGAGACCCTACAAGGTTGATGTGTGGGCACTTGAACATGAGGAATGTCTAGAACGAATTCGTAGTGCATGGGCTATGTCTGATGTTGGGTCACCGGCTTATCGAATTACCAGGAAATTGTCGCGTGCTAGAACCAGTGTAAAAAAGTGGACTCTCGACAAAAAAGCGGAATGGAATGTAAAATGGGAGGAGTTTGATAAAAGACTAGAGGAAGGAATGAACATAGCCTGTACGGGAGGAAGTGATGACGTTTATAGTAGGGCAAATGAGGAGGTTAGAAGTTATGCCCGGGCTGTGGCGAGTTTTTGGAAACAACGTGCAAAGGTTAAATGGATGGTGGATGGTGACACCTGCACCAAGTACTTCTTCAATTGGGTAAAAGGGAGGGCAGGAAGAAACTTCATTCACGGGATTAAAGGGGAGGACGGTCAATGGAGTTACGACATTAGCAAATTCAGCTGTGAATTTCAAAAGAATTTTATGGAGCTGTATATGGCGGACAGGAATGACTTGGTGTTAAGGAATGACCATGATTTTGACCAGGTATTGCATAATCTTACAGTGGGAGTTCAACAAGATGATACGGACCGCCTTGCGAAACGGTTCACGGCTAAGGAGGTGCGTAGGGCGGTGTTCCAAATGGGACCTCTAAAAGCACCGGGCCCGGACGGTATCCCAGCAATTTTTTACCATAAATGCTGGTCTATGGTTAAAGGAGATTTTACAAGAGCAGTCTTATCCATCTTGAATTCGGGGCGAGTGTTAAGGGAGGCAAATCGAACTTTTATTACTCTAATTCCTAAGATGGATAACCCTGAAGGGGTGTCGGATTACCGGCCTATAAGCTTATGCAATGTGCTAATGCGTGTTGTTACTAAGTGCATTGCTAATCGGTTGGCTAAGGTTATGGGGGGCTTGGTGAGTGAGACCCAAAACGCCTTCCTTCCTGGAAGGAGTATTAGTGATAATATTCTTTTGGCGCATGAAGCAATCCACTATATTTCTAAGCATAAAAAAGGGAAGTTTGGGCGGTGTGCGTTCAAAGCGGATATGAGTAAAGCTTATGACCGGATAAGGTGGGATTTTCTGGAGGCAGTGCTTGTTAAAGTTGGTTTCCCACGAAGCTTGACTAACCTAATTATGAACTGCGTTACTACTGTCAGTTATGAGATTCTCCTTAATGGGTCCCCTTTACCCCAGTTTAGACCCAAGTGTGGACTTCGACAGGGTGATCCCCTGTCGCCGTATCTCTTTATCCTGTGTATGGAAGCACTCTCGAGGAATATTGATCAGGCACAGGAGTTGGGATTGATTCATGGTTTAAGACTGTGTAGGGGTACCCAGCCGCTGACTCACCTTTTCTTTGCGGATGATTCGGTCTTCTTTTTTCATGATAAAGGGGACTCAGCTACACATCTCAGGAGGATTATTATGGAGTACTGTGACGCCTCGGGGCAAAGACTTAATCTCGAGAAGTCTGGAATTGTATTTAGCCCAAATACTACTTTGGGTAGGATGCAGAAGGTCATGAGAGCATTGGTGATACACAGGAATAAAGGTATTGGTAAATATCTCGGTATCCCGGCGGAATTTCAAGAATCGAAACAAGATATCTTTAAATCCCTCATTGAGCATGTCACAAGGAGGATATCCTCGTGGAATGGAGTTTTTCTATCGCCTGCGGGACGACTGACCCTAATCTCTTCTGTCCTATCCAATCTTTCCAATTATTTTCTATCGGTGTTCAAAGTACCGGTAAGTGTGGCAAAGAAGATTAACTCTCTTTTGACACAATTTTGGTGGACAGGATGCAGACTAGGTAAGAATGTGCCTTGGTGTAGTAAAAATTTCCTAAGCTTACCAAAAAGTAAAGGGGGGCTGGGCATTCGTAATATTGAATGCCTTAACCAAGCACTATTGGCAAAGCATGGATGGAGGTTGGTGTCTGGAGATTCATCACTGTTTTGCAAGATTTTTAGGAAGAAGATTTTTGGAAGAAGTGCTTTTATAAGTGGAATGCAACCCCTCAGGGGCTCTGGTATGTCGTGGGGAGTAAGAAGCATCCTTCATGGACTTGAAACCGTTATCGATAATATAGGGTGGAAGCCGGGGCTAGGATCATGCTTAAATATTTGGCAATCTAAATGGGTTGGGGGTCAAACTCCTGAACCAAGAGATCTATTACTGGGGATTGAGAATGTTCAGTTAGCAAACCTTCAAATCCGACATCTAATACAGGAAGGTAACGAGTGGAATGAGCATCTAGTGCGCTATTTATTTGATGATGCCTCTGCGGCTCGAGTTCTTGCCACTCAGGTAGGGGGGAATGAGGGGAAGGATGAGGTCTTTTGGCCACTTACGAAGGATGGGATTTACAGTGTTAAGAGTGGATATAGGCTAATATTTGGAGACTACATGGAAAGAAGAGGATCTCAGAAGGATAAGAGTCGGATTGATAATAAGGGTAGGGAATTCTGTAGGAAAAAATTGTGGCATCTACCGATTCCCAGCAACTGGAAAATTCTCTTATGGAAGATCCTTACAGACACTCTTCCTGTTGGAACTGAGTTTGAGAAGAGGAATCTGGATGTTAGTCTCTTTTGCTGCTTGTGTGGAGAAGGTCATAACGAGATGGAATCTACAGGACATCTCTTCAGAGATTGTGAATTATCCAGACGTATTTGGGCGGGGTCTGAGCTTGGTATTAGAGTTATGAATGCTGAAACTGGCGATATAAAGGAGTGGATTATAAACTGGATCCGATACTTCTATAATATAAAGGGGGGAGAAAGGAGTGTGATTGCCTTTGCGGCAATTCTATGGGGTTTATGGACCCTAAGAAATAACGTGATTTTTAAGGAAATGGCAATTACCCAACAATACCTTGTTCATGGCTTCTTCAAATCCGTTCATGAGAATATACGGATTCTATGTGATCATCTTGCCAAAAAGGACAAAGGAATTATTAACTGTAACGGGCAGGATGAACAAGCCGTGTCTTCACTTGCTGAGATTCGGGAGGGTAAGCCAGTCAGAGTCATAGGAATGCAGGGTACATGTGAGGTGATCCGGGTCAAGGTGGACGCGAGTTGGAGACGAGACTATAGGGCGGCTATAGGATGGGTGGCTTATAATTCCGCAGGTACGGAGATCATACGTAAGCAACAAAAAATAAGGGCGGAGTCAGCTCTACAGGCGGAAGCTTTGGGTCTTCGTGATGCCCTTTTATGGGCACAGCAATGTGGATATCTTCACCTTGATATCGCAACGGATTGCCTACAGCTTATTAATCAAATTGCAGGTACTGAGAAGGAGAACCATCTGATCAATCAAGCTCTTGCTAGCATTCGGTGGCTTTATGCGGATTTTCATTGTTTAAGTTTTAACTTTATTCCGAGATCGCTTAATGTTGTAGCGCATGGTCTGGCTTATCAGGCCATGAGACTGTAAATCTGTTTTTACGATTGTCAAAAAAAAAAAAAAAAAAAAAAAATTTAAAAAAAAATTAATTTTTTTTTCTTTTTTAAAAATTTAAGCTGTGATATTGTATCTGAGTATGTGTGTCCNAAAAAAAAAATATTTACAATATAATTACTTATTCTATCAATATCTGAAACTCCATAGGCATCAAGATGCTGATATAACAATAACAAATGGTCCGAAATTCGACCGTAGACCAATATACAAAGTTCTTTGGTTCAGCTGGGAGTGCCACACTGTTGCTGATCCGCGCTCAAGTTGACATTGCTGCCGGCAGGTTTGCCTTTCTAGTTTTACAAAACATCTCTATCTGCTCTTGGCTTCATTGTTGTTATCCTATTGGGGAAAATCTATGGAGCACAATGGCTTTTAACACTGAGAGTTTGAATGGGTTTTGCAGGTCCGATGATGCGATGGAAGTAGTACAACAAGCAGGTAGATTAGACCCAACTAATAGGGATTTGAGTGCTGTCACACGAAGGGCTAAAACCGTGTCAGCAGCTCGATCCCATGGGAATGAGCTCTTCAAAGAGGGAATGTTCTTAGAAGCTTGTGTGGCTTATGGCCAAGGCCTTGAGCATGAACCCTGCAATTCCATCTTACTCTGTAACCGAGCTGCTTGTCGCACCAAGCTCGGCCAGTTTGGGAAAGCAGTCGAGGACTGTACTTCTGCCCTCAAAGTACGCCCTACATACTCTTAAGGCTCGACTAAGAAGAGCTGACTGTTTTACCAAGGTATTTTGCTTATATCCGAGAATCCTCATTTGGCGTCAAGTACCAGATTTTGACGAAGAAGGTTTCATTAAAGGTCATCCAAAAATAGCTTCCTCGTGCTTTTAGTCTGTTACCAAAGGGTAATAAGGCTGTAGACATATAACCCCTTACCCCCCACACTAGCGAGAGCCTTGAGGGCTGAGGCACGGAATAATGTTGTTTTCAGTTGCAAACATGGGAAGCTGCTGCGAAAGATTATGAAATATTGTTACAAGAGTCATTAGGAGACGAGGATGTGGGGAAGGCATTGTTTGAAGCCCAAGTGAACCTCAAGAAGCAGCGTGGAGAAGATGTGTCAAACATGATCTATGGAAATGCGGTAATTAAAACCGAGAGCAGCCAACAGTTTAGAAACTTGACATCCTGGCCTGGTAATTGCACATCATAAACTAAAGTGCCTCAATTTCGTAGACCTTCCAAATAAGAAAGAATGTAAGATAAGCTTAATTTATGGTTTTGTTTGAATAGGTTTGCCAGAAGACGAAAGAATGCAGCAGTCCCTTGAACAACTCAGCAATAGATACACAACTCTGAAATTCCTCAAGGTATTACTCCTCTTTAATGGTTACCGTTATCTTATACTCCCTTCAAACTGCACCAATATTCACATATTTTAAATCTCCGCACACATATACGTAGGCCATTCATATGTACGTTCGTGTGATTAAGGGAGTATGTAGTAATAAAATTGTCTATAAAATGCAAATGTCGGCTAACTTAGCCAGTAAAATCATTGAGTTATGGTACTCATGATCTCAGTTGACGCCCCTAAATACACCACACCAATGATATGAGAACCCCAAACATGTTGTAACTCGTGATGGTTCCCACCTTCACGGTAGCAGGTAGCTCACCCTAAATCATGTTGGGACTGATGGTTGTCAGGTTGTTTTGATGTTTTTGTTTCTCAATAAAAATCTTAATTAGTGATACTTACGAATTTACAGGTTGAGATTGATGAAAAGGTCGATAACCACAGCTTGATGAAATCAGAAAGCATTAGTATAAGCTCATTGCCTGTGTTCAAAATATACAGAAGCGGGTTAAGCATAAAGACTGTTTCCGGAGAAGATTGCGAGTCTTTAGAGTCCTCAATCAAAGAGTACCTAAGCTAGTATACATACAAAAGTGGTATGTATGGTTCAATGTTCATGGTGAAGGAAATGTTCAATATGGGACTATTTTTCATTGTTAGTAAGATGCTGTAGTACTTTTTTCGCTTGTATAGAATCCAAATAAAGGGCAAAGTACGTGTATATATAGTATGTGTAATATATACCCCGTCATAATGTAATAAGACGAGTTTTTGGTTTTCCTTATTTTCTCTTTACATTCTCTCTATACTTTGCATTTTGAAAAAAAAAAATGACAATCAAAGAATTTGTCACTTGCATGTACCTGTGACTCTGAGCATTCACAAAAATAATTGTATACAACAGCAAAATTTGAATACCCAAAAAAACCCTTTATTATTACAACTTACAAGCAACATACAAAACCATTTCGTTACATCAATCTCATGGCAAACCAAACATTTTATATTATAATTGAACCAAGTCAATCTCATAAAAGTGACGCAATAAAAGAAATGAATAACAATTACATTAGAAATGATCCCATGCACACTTTAACGATTTTGGCTCCATCACTGCTCATAGGCGAAGAAGCCCATATCAAAGAAACCCCTCATTTGGGCTTCACCCAAACCATTTAAGAGGATAAAGTTGACCTTAAATTAGTGGGCCCACTCTTATTAGGCCCAGTATAAGGGCAGTAGTCCCTTTCTGCGAAGAGCTCATAGGGTGATGCATCTAAGGCCAACCATTGCTCCACATCAAACTTCTGTTTAGCGCACCCTGAGTATGGTCCAGTGGTGGTGACCTCAATGTAGTTCAAATACCAGCCGCTGTACGAGCCTGCTCCATCGGACACGACCTTCAAAGCGCAAACTGGCCCACGGAGGCATGGACCTCTGCCACTGAACAGATCTAAATTACCACGTTCGAAGTAGTCGTGTCTTGAGCCCATGAGTCCACCCCATTTCTCAACATCAGTCACCCTAATTCCGTCTCCTTGTTTGTTCCATAGCTCTAGATTGATTTTTGAGTCTGTGCCGGCCTTGATTATTGACCCGGTTTTGATGTAGAATGTGTACACACAGTTGTAATCGTCGTAGTCCTGTACCAAAGTAACAATATATCTTAAATAACCTTTGATCATATAACTTAAAAAGAAGTGTAATCTTATATTCATGTAAATTGCGTTGGTCTTAGATAGATGAAGGTATATCTCTATTAATAAAGGAATATAAAACGAAAAAAGCTTGCAGCATTCGACCTATCATTCGTAACCACTAGATGAAGGCAATTTCATTCATGATATCGTAAAATAAAAAGATGCAATTAGTAGTGCACTTACAGATCGAGCAACAAATAGTAAGGATAAAAGGATGATCACATTGAGCAAATATGGCGTGCTCTCCATTATTTACCTTCTCCGTTTTCCGATTTAAGTACTCGTTCTCTCTTTTAGATGAGTAAAGCCTGGAGATGGAGGGGTTCGGTACATCACTTATAAACAGGATTTCATGGTAAATGTAGTATGGTGAGACCAGGCCAAAATCCTTGTAATAATATGCATTTATCTAATAACAAAAGGCTGTCAATCATCCCAACAATTTAATTTTATTGGTCTTAATCTGTAAAATAATTTAGATCATGTCAAGTAGTGCTATGGGACTTACGATCTGATCTCTATTCCTTTTCAGATCTTATTTATCGGAAAATGATGGCCAACTATTCCATGACTATTTCTTAACCTCAATTAACTTTGCCTTCTTGTACCTTGTGCATTATTTAATCCAGAACTCCATAAGGGTAGATATTTCAATTTGAAAAGGTACAAATACCATTATTGTAATTAAAACTAATCAGCTAGCAAAGGTAGAGTTTTATGGTTAAAAATTAAAACTTAGGTGAAATTTGTAGGAGATCCAAATTTAAGCCTCCTAAGAGAATTTTGTGGAGTATTTCTGGCGCAAGTCCATGCCTTGTGGTTTGCAAATTATCCATATCTTAGAATTTAGCCGGTGCGCACCAAAATTAGCTGCTGCGGATTTCCTTCTTACGAAAAAAAAGGTAGAGTTGATCAAGTTCAGGTTAGCCCGTTGATCTGCTAATAATTAAAAGTGGATTTGGTCAAGAAAATTTGTCCAAAAATAGCTTACTGGACAAATGAATCAAGCTCGCTAAAATTAGTGGATGGATATGGACAAACAAAAATGTTCAAGGATCAATTTGTATCATCTCCATTTCTTTTTCTAATACACATATATTATATTATATATTTTATTTTCATTCATTTATCTTTTGCTACTCAAGTATATTTACAACCACCCGATCTATTCAGAGTTAG
>LHUT01002821.1:0-17094 GCA_001412135.1 Silene latifolia subsp. alba
TGATGTGGCAAAGGCAACTAGCTTACCATTGTGGATGCTCTAAGTTCAGTTCAGTTCAGTTCAGATCCTATAAATTTAGTTAAGTTCAGTTCAGATCCTATAAATTCAGTTCAGTTCAGATCCTATAAGTTCAATTCAAATCCTGTACGTCACTTAATTTAAGTTGAGTTCAGATCCTATAAGTTCAGTTCAATTTCCCTCAGCTCCTATAAATTCAGTTCAGATCAGATTAGATCAGTTTTATTCCAAAAGAACAGGGTCTAAGACACTAAAAATAAAATAGGACAACAAATAATCGGACCAATGGAAAACAAGTATAGTAATGCACGCAAGTGGGGGGCAAAAAGCGTGACACACACTCCTCTCAAGTCTTACAGTCTCTCACAAAAAAAAAGCCGACACAACCAACACACCATTTATTCGCACAAACCAGAAATAAAGAAAAGAAAATGTAATAATCAGAAAAACCCAAATAAAATACCAAAAAAATAAACAAAAGTGGAGAGTGAGTGAAAAGAACGTCTTAAAGTAAGGTCCCACCAACGCACAATTTCCAAGGTAAGGTCATTTTCGTCATAAATATTTACTCTCTCTCTAAACCCCCTTATCATTCACTTTCCTCATTTTTCCCTCTCTTCTCCTTTTCGATAAAACTCCCTTGTCCCTCCGCCGTACTACCGCCGTCGCCACCGCCTTAATTCCGCCGTTGCTGACGTGTTATTGTATAATTTGTTCATTTCTCCTTAAATTTTTTACTTATAAAGAGGTATAATTTCTTTGTTATTAATCTAATTTTACGGTTTTCTTATGTTCGTAATTTCTTACGCAGTTGATGGATTTTGTGGTAAATGAAAGCACTGTAGTTTTGGTTTTGTTGTTAGTGGTATGATTTTGAGTGGACTAGATTTTTTCATTAGTTTGCTTGTTATCTATGTAGATTACTTTCGGCGATTTTTTATCGTTTTTCGCCTTTTCGGCATATTGCTCTCCTCGTCCCGGTCAATCGTTTTATGTAGGCGGTTTTACACAATGATTATCGTAAAAGTATTAATTACTAGAATAACCTTGTAAAAGGTACGGAGTAGTTATTAAGAAGTTTTTATAAGGTTATTTGAGTAAAATTAATAGGCGGTTTTAGGATAATCTCGTGTAAAACCACCGAATACAAAGCTGACTATTTTTGTAATTGTCTGAGAGATTAAGAGGTACTTTAATTGAAGTTAAAGAAATGATCGAGACGGGAGAATTTGATGCACTTGTGGTTTAGATGTTGAGAGTGGAGACGTATGTATGTGAATCTTGTTTGTGTAAGCTTTTTGAGCTGATGTTTGGAGTAAATCACTGAGCTTGAAAGAGTTAATTATTTGGTGATAATGTTAGGGGATTTTGAGGGTGTAATTAGAAATTTTGGATTTTGTATGATTGACATGGTTGGTATTTTGGATAGGATTGAACCGATAGTTTATTAGGTTGGGGTGTTGATTAGATAAATCTGTTCTTCGGTGGTAGAGTTTAGATGATCGGGATATTTTTGGCTAAGTTGGTTTGTGTGCAGGTCCATAGCTGATAGACTTGGAAACACTAATGAGTAGGTATGATATAAGGCAGACTTTGCTAGGTAGAAGTGTTTATGGGACATATCTTCTCACACTTCAGAGATTTGGTTTACTGTGAGATTTTGAAGTTTGTGGAGGGACTGGGTGCGGATGCTCTGTAAGATGATTGCGTGTAGGAATGGAGCCTCAAGTGATGAACCTTTGGAACTAAGCCATATGTGTGGTGGTTAACCATTTGTAGCTCCACTACTTGACCTGGATAGTGAATTGAAACGTACTCCAAATATTATGATGTTTTATATAGCATGAAGAGGTTTTACATGTGAGTTTGGTGGTGCTTGATTTTGAATACTGCGAGGAAGAGCATAAAGAAGATGGAACAGCAATTCTTTAACTGATTTAACTTTCATTGGTGATTTGGCGGCTACTATAAGCCCCTTTCTTGTCCGACCAGTGTAGGGAGAGATAGGAGGAGTGGAATGAGGGAGGCAAAAGGCATAGACGGTTTTTGGAATTCGAGTTTACCACAGTCTCAGTTGGACAGCTCAAAGCATGATTTTAGTACTGATGCGCGTGGTGGAAGTGGAACTACTACATTGAAAACGTTGGTCAAGGCCAATTTGAGGGATATATGACTATATGAGGACTATATTTTTAGTTTTCTGGAATAATGAACATATTGGTGTTCTTATCAGCTTCTTAGGGTTAGTTTTATTTTTATGTGTTACACGAGTTAGAATAACATCTTTGAAACTTGATTGGAGTGGATTGTTGTTTAGGTGAACCCATTGTAGTATGGTATTGTATATTGGCCTAGACAACTGATACTTGGATGCCATACATGCCATTCATGTATTTAGCTGGTACAAAAACAAGATGCACTAAAGTGCAACATGTGGTACCCGGCTTTGTCACTGTATGCTACCGTGATTCCAGACCGTTCTATTGCGATTAATGACGTGGTTTAATACGCTGATCGAATTGTTGGCGTGGAGTCTTGATTTTTTTATTAGGTCTTTTAGAGTTGAGCTCGGATGATATACATTGGCAGTAGACACGACTACACGAGCAAAGAGGGAGTCTCAAAATTTTTTTTTTTTATTGATTTGAAAGTTTTTTTCCAAACTCAGTTGTATTATAAGATCCAGTGTAATTATGGCTTCTACATACGGGTTGTAACTTTGCAGAAGCTATTTATTTAGTTCCCAGTTTTTCCCATATTTGTGAGTGGATTGTGAACCTAATCAAATACATAGTGGATTAGTGGTGAAAGCCTTGCAGTTGAAATGCAAAGCAGTATTTGTGTTTTGTTCTTCTTCTTCCTGGGCTTACATTGAAGTATGAAGTTGTGTCCAAGTATTAGACACGGCAACACATAAATGACTGAAGTAAAAGAGTCAGTCTGAGTTGCATAATCTAGCTTCAACAATTGCCACTGTTTCTTCTCCTAGTTAGAGAGAATAAATGTTGTACATGTTGGGATCAGTCTATCAGCACCTTTTTGGTCCAATAGACTTCAGTAAGTATACCCTGTCACTGCGTTTTTGGAGTTATTTTTTTTGTTAAAGTAAACATTATCTGCCTATATCGCTGTTTGTGGATCCTTGAAAGATTAATTTGTTGGAGCTTAATCCTACCTATACCTGTCAAAGACCTTCGAATGACCTGCTAAAATGCTGGCCTTTAATTTTCTTCGTTGACTCATCTGCTGAATTCTTATTCCTTATTTCAGGAAGTGGAAAACCATTCTTATGTTGTGGATCTATTGACACTTCTGAGAAAAGTTATCTAATACTTGCTCATAACTGGTCATGGGTTCGGCCTGTTGTGTTGCTGCAAGAAATACAACTTTGTCCATCAAAAGTAGAAATGGAGAATCACAAAGGACTGACAGATGTTCTCCACCGTGGAGCTGTCGGTGGGACAACTATAGACGTGTCGCCGGTGAAATTGATAATTCATCATTACAATTTAGTGACAGAACAATCACAGATGTTAGGATTGGGGCGAAAGATGGTGTTGGTCTAAATGGAGGTGTTATTTCTGATGGAAGTAGTCCTTTAGAGAATCTTGGTACACACGTCTCTCACAAGTCTCCTCCTTATGAAGGCTCTGACATGAATTGCATGTCTCCATCAGGTAAAACTTCTAAATAACCGACTAGCCTTCATACTTTTCAGCATGGGGGTGTAATGTACACCCAATACTTGAAGACAGTACCATATGATTTTGTTTCATTAGCAGATATCCTTCGTTGTCATTATTATGATTTACTTTGTCTCTCCAAAGAGGTTCCTTAACCAAGTGGGTTAGTGGGTTGCTCACGTAAACAGTATTTTGTTGTGAGATCAGATAGCAAACAGCTGATATCATTATTTTTTGAAAATTAATTTCTTGCGAGTTTCTCAGTTGTATGATTATATGTTTAGCTAAAGTTCTCCTTTTGCTTTTATGAATTAGCTTTCTGCGTTTAATCTTTATTTCAAGTCAATGATGATTCCAGAAAGAAACTTGTGCCTTGCGCAGTCAAGCTATAGATCCCTCTCCCTCTTCCTCTTCCTCTGGTACTTTCGTATTTGGTGATTTTGTGATCCAAGCTATCATTTTTTGCGGTTTTCGAAAGTAAATTTTAGGGGGAACTTCTCAAATGTTGTATAGTACTGTTTTGCTCTGTCGAAATCTATGTCCTGTAGCCTGAGCATCACCTCTCTGTCCTCTGTGTCTATGTGCATGATTTGATGGGACATGTTTGATTCAAAAATCTGTTCTTATGGGCCATGATTTGTTAATGAGTCTTCCTAATCGTCTAAAATGAAAATGGACCTTTATTATATCATGGCTTTAAATCTTGATCATTCACGATTACCTATCAGAGATGAACACTATTACACGATGGCAAGGAAATGGCGCAGGTAGAGTGTTTTTTTTTTTTTTTAGAGTGGCGCCCGTCGCTGTATTGGTCTTATACTTCCCTCCATTTAAATGATTCTTCCCACACGAATGCAAGGGTTTAAGGGAAACTATTAAACCCCTGTAAAATTTAACGAAAGGAAGACATTTAGTCCCAAATGCGGAATACTTTGTTAACTTTTGCTTGGCCAACTAATCCTTCACCACTAACAACCTCTGAAACTAACAACACCACTGCCCGGCATCACCAACGAAGTCATCTCGTCGAAAAACTGAGTCTTTGGTTCAAATGCCTTTTTTTTGGTTTTCTAGATTTTAACATTTACTATGAAATCTAAGATTTAAAAACAAATCTGTGAAAAGAGAAGAGACTTTGAAGGAGCAGCATGAGGGACTGTGTTTGGTATGGTTGAGGTCGGTCGGGTTTGATCGGAGCAAGAGGGGAGGGGAGGTCAGTTGTGATTTGCAAAAGAGGGAAGGAGAAAGTCGTGAGAGCTGGAGTTAGACGACACTCAGAATATTTCACGGTGGTCAGCATATGGAGAGGGGTTGCTGAAGTGAAGGACTTGGTTATTTACTTATTTGTGAATGATTGATTGGGTGGGACTTGGAAGACTACAGAGTAACGAATGAGGTGAAGAGAGCGTGATGGGGGTAAAGTAATTGGGCCATTATAATTAGGTTAATCATGTAGATTATAATGTTAAGTGAATTTTAATTGACGATATTTTTGATGTGATTATGGAATCCTAAATCCTAACAACATGACTAGTTGATCCAAGTTTTTGCCCAAAAAAAAAAGTGGCTAGATTTGGCTGGGTAAGTAGCCGAATAAGAAAAGTGGGTAGGTAAAATTGCTTGAAAGGGGGAGGGAGGAGCATATCTTCTTTATTGGCCATGTCTCTGCTAAGTATCGGCTGTATCAGATAAATATCGACCGTATTGGCAAAATATTGAACTATGTTAACCATTCTTTATGCATCCGAAATAAATTGGCCTCAGCAAGCTTAGAATCATCACAAGTCCGTCAGTATTTAATGCCACTGTCATCAAAGTCTGCTATGTGAATTGGATTGAACTATTGAAGTCACTGAACACTTCGGCTATCAATTTTGCCTTGGGAATATGGGATACGATCTGGAAGTAGTTAATAATAATCATTTACCCATTGTTTGGAACTTTGGATAGAGGGCTTTCGGGGGCGAGGAAGGAATACAATTTCCCTTGTTTGATCTCTCTCTCCTAAGGTTGCTGTGCTGAGAGATATGTTCTTGAGAGAGAACTGTATGGATGTCTCATTTCCCAAAGGTTTTGGAAAAGGGAATTTAGATATGCTTGCTTGAGATTGACGTCAACCATACTTCCCAAGAGCATATAATCGCTTTGACATTCTCTCATAATGTCGTACGAGATCTTTTCATTTGAACGAACATCTCCTTCATGTGTAGTGTGATACTTGCATATTGGTAAGAGGAAAGTGGATAGATCTATATTTGCTCGTACAATGTATCCAACATAAGAAAGACTTGGATGGAAAATACCTTTGCTTCATTCCCCCTCCCCTCACTCCCCCTCTCCTCCCTTCCCCTCTTTTTCATTCAATCAAAGGGTTAATGTATTTAACAAACACAGGTTCTTTTTCTGGAAAGTTGGCCTTTGTGTTTGTATCTTCATTGCAATTTATATGATTGCTGCATTTTCTGACGTGTCTTTTGCAATTTTTGTTTCAGAAATGTCTATAGCGAGCAGCCGCTTCTCAAAGGTGAACAATACCATATATTATTCAAACAAATGAAAACAAGATGTGTTTCATTTTTCCCTCTTATGCCAGCAATTTCTCAGTTAGTAGTTTAACATGGTGGCATCATTGTTTAACAGATGAATACTGCAGAAAAGCCTGAAACTTCAGCTGCTCCCGTGAGTCGTCAATTTTCAATGCCTTCAAGTTCAACATTTTCACCACCAGGTGAGCACTTGGGACCGCAGCGTCAACTGCTTCCACCTTGTTCAACCCCATCAAGACGGGCACGACGTTCACCTGGGCACCAACTTCTTAGGCAGATTTCGGATAGTAGAATCCTCGGTTTGAAGTCCCCTAATAGCAATTCAATTTCTGAGGGAAGGCCTTCTTTCGTGCTCTCGACTTTAAGCAATGACCTAGCAGGTGGGTCCTCTGATGGATGGTCACTACGCACATTTTCTGAACTTGTGGCTTCCTCGCAGAGAGAAAGGTGGTCTTTTGACAGTGAACGTTTTGGTTCTGGTCGTCACAAGCTTACTGGGTCAAGCAGCAGATTCTCGTACTCCCCTTCTCTTGAACTCCAAACATGTGGGGCCTGCTTGAGGGTCATGCCCGAATTTTCAGTAGTCGCTGTTCTAGCCTGTGGCCATGTGTATCACTCTGAATGCTTAGAAACCATGACTAATGAAGCAGAGAAGTACGATCCAGTTTGCCCTATTTGCACTGTTGGGCAGAAGCAAGTGTCAAAAATGTCGAGAGAATCTTTAAAAGCAGAAGCTGATCTGAAAATGAAATTCCTGAAAATATCTAGAAATCGTGTTGTAGATAGCTATGCTGATGGTAAATTGGGTGACTCGGAACTTCAAAAAACTTCTGCGAAAGGGAAGCTCCCTAAGATGGAGTCGTGTTCCAGTTCTAGGACTTCCTTTGCTAAACCTTTCTTAAAGCGTCATTTTCCACTTGGATCAAAGCGTAGTAAATCCAGTTCTGAAAATCAGCCGGATAAGAAAAAAGGGTTTTGGACAAGATATCGCAGAGATTGACATTGTTCATATCGTCGATGTAAGTGCATAAATTATATGCAGTAGATTTACTTTGTTCATCTTGTAGCTGTCTTACTCTTACTGTGAGTTGGTCTTTCATTAGATTGTGATTGGCGTGCAATGATAGAATCTGGTCTCGCTTTTGTCGAGAATCTTCATCAACACTGACAGGAGAAGGCGTTGAAGTCCAAAGGAGAGAAAACCAAAAAAATCTCCTTATTTCCGTGTTAAGTTTTATTTGTTGACGTGAATTCTGTTTACGGACAACTATTATGTATCTGCTCACTTAGGAGTGATAGAATAGCAAGGTTTGTAATATTTACATAGTTCTAATTGTACCGCTTGTTTTTTGGGGGCGGTTCTCCTGGCTATTCTGATGCGGATTATAATCGGTGTACTAAATGCGTATGTTCTTATAGATGGTTAGACAAAATCAAGCCACTTCTGACACGCACACAAAGTTAGTAATTTCCTATTTTGATATTAATTGTTGAATTATTAGACAATAGAGGAACGCTCCGAAGGAACTTGGGGAAACTGAGATGCCAAATTTACTGCATTTCCTATGAATCACAAAGCAGTCGCGTGTATATGTAATTGTGTATTCTTTTGGGTTTTCACTTGTTTCTTTAAAACATACTTCCTCCTATCCATAAGATCGTGTTATATGGTCTATTTTGCTCAATTTAATTTTGTATTTTACATTTACTATTTTAACAAGTGTATAATTAGTTAATTAATTATACATTACCGACAAGGCAATATCCTTTTCTCCCATAATTTAGCAAAATTAGTCGGTGATTAAATACTCCCATAATTTAGCAGATTCCAGTGTTTTTTTTTCCCCAAAGCATTGTGCCAAAAACAAATGCATACAAGGGATCGGAGGGAGCGTATATCTGGTAATCTACTATATCAAGTGAAGATCAGGAAGGAACTTATCAGAGGAATCATAATACTCGGTTAGTCATTTTTATGCGCGAGTCCTAGTCTAGTAGCCTTTGGCGCATGTAATATATAGGGGGCTGCGAAACGTCGTCGACGTTTTGTAACGAATNTTTTTTTTTTTTTGGTGTTGACCAGGAGTATCCCCTACCGACAGTTGGGGCAATCTCCTTCGGGGTACTGAAGGCAATTTAATGGGTTGACCTCTCCCAAGTTCGGCTTTTTCATTCGCAAGAGTCAGGAATCGAACCCGTGACCACTTGTTTAAGAGATGAGAGCCCTTACCACTTGTTAGATGGTCCGGTACGGTCATTTGTTGTACACATATCTGAAACAAAAACACGTGAATTGTGTAAAAGCCAGTTCTCCGTGAAAATAAATTCACCAGAACTAGGCATGTTGTGACAAAATTCCTAGGCAGCTTCCGGTTGCACCAAGTACCAACATATCCCTTTCATTTTCTTGGACCGAAAAAATATCAAAAATCCAACATATACAAGTTACAATTTTGATTTCTGGAAAATCGCTTTTCAGTTTTGAATTCTGCATTCTAATTTCTGACACTTTCTACGTTAGAAAATACTCGCCTAAATATTATACAAGGTTTTTCAAGATTGATGGGTTCCCATCAAATAGGATGACAAAAATCTGATCTGGGAACATCTTCTATGTTAGCATTCTGTCAATAACGTTGTTGTTTGGCAAATCAACTGTGGTTTTTGGCTTTCTTCAACACTTCTTTTAGGACAAACGCGATTCGCTCAGCCATATGGTACTCAAGAAACCTCTCTTTCACCCTTCCGTAACCTTTTTTACCCATTGTTAATCTTCTCTCGACATGGGTTGCCAGTTTCACTATGTTCCTTGCAAGAGGGGTCACACCTTCTTTTCCAACAGGATGCAACAAACCTGTTGTCTCATTCACGACTATCTCCATGGTGCCTCCAGCTGCTGTCCCCTGATGTTATTATGATAAAGGGCAGGGGAATTAAACACGATATAGAATGAAAATATTATCAATAATAAAAGTAGGACGGTAAAAAGCATTCAGCTCCTTGACTCATTAGATCAAAGATGATTCCAAGTTTTTGAAAAGCTAGCTTACTGAGCAATTAAAAGAAGCACAATCAGTATAGTGAACCGTTGTGACTGAAGGCCAAATAAATGCAATTATCAGTGAAGAATCAAGGATAAGCAAAATATTTGATCACTCACGTCTGAATTATTCAGAGAACCAAAGCTAAGATCACACATCGTTCTATAAAAAGAATATATCGATCTATGATATAGCATGCCTGAGCAAAAATTTGTTAGGGCCGTTTTACCATTACTTATGGTCAAACAACTCGGAACATGTAGACAATTAAAGTTTATATGGGAGTTTATTAAACAATGGGGGTTATGGTTTGTTTAGCAAAAGCTTAAGAAAATCTTTAAATTAAACTTTACCAGTACCGTTATAGATACAGTGAAGTGTGAACAATAAAAAGCAAAGACTAAAACAAGTAGATACTTACCAGCACAGGTAACTGGAAGGCCATGGCTTCAATAGTTATCCTTCCAAAACATTCCCCACGCGTCTATATGCAAAAATAAAGCTAGCATGTCAAATTAGAAGAAGTATATATAGTTTAAGGGTATGATCAACTACTCCGTTCAAGAGTATCATATATAGATAATAAAGATGAACATATGCACAATACAGGAGATGAAAAGGAGACTAGTGCGGTACAATAACAGAATTTGAGAGAAGGAAAACAAACTATGTAGTATGTTTACAAGAGGATATTGAGTCCACAAAAGAAAACGGAAACAAAAACCCCTTCGAATATCCTCCAATTGAGAGGGTTTCAAAACTGATCCGCGTATTATGACAAGCGCAAATTCTCATTGTAGAGGGCACTTTTCGTCTACATTGTAGACGGGGAAAAATGTCGCATTTTAATGACAAAATGTTACAGGTTAGAAAATAGAAAATTGTTCTGGTAACTGTTTATCAAAAAATGGTTACATTTTATTGTAAATGGGTCACATGTACTCCGTCTTAAGCTTAAGGGAGACTTATTGTATGACAAAAGGATCCTCCAGGTTCCAACTGTGAGCCAAATTAATTTTGGTAAAAAAGTGGACATATTTAACCAGTTGAAAGTTGAAATGACTCAAAAAGATAATGTACACTATCTGGGCGGGAAGTCCGGGAACAATAACCAGAGTACATCGTATCACAATTTAGGCAAACACATGACACACAAAATAACAAGACAAACATGCAGAACTAACAATGGCAGTCATGAAAATTAATTACAATGGGACACCCATCATCGGAAACAAGGCGATGATCCCCAGATAAGATTCAACTTTCACTTAACGACATAATATGTACATTACTATGACTTATACAGGACAATAAACATTCAAAAAAACATTTTATATTCATGGGACAACCTGACAATGCTTTGAATGTAAGGCTAGGCTGATAGTTTGTGTCATTTTTGACAATGCTCCAAAGAATAAGAAAAGACAAAGATGTTCATAGGCAGTCATAGCAACTACAGAATTAAACTGAACTCATATAAGTATTTCAAAATCTCTCGCATATTCTGAAATACGTTTACAATGAAATGGAACGGAGGAAGTAGAAGCAATCATCAACTACAGGTACCTGTGAGTTTTGGACGAGGACATCGATTGCGGCAAGGTATGGAGCGACAGTAAGGGTTTTATTAATAAAATGAACACGATCCTGAATCTTCTTCTCTATAACAAAGTTCCGGAGTTCTGTTTCAAACTTAGTTTGTGCACTCATATCGCTTCCTACAACCACTGCATGCATTGGAGGCACCTGGAGTTTTTTCTCTTTAACAATCTGAAGGCTTTCATGGAACGAGCGTAAAAACAAATCTTGTCCTTTGCCACGAGAAACACCTGCAGCCAAAGACGAGTCCTGGTTATAAACAAAATGCGTCCTTTTTTATTCACTTGATTACCTATATACAACTATAAAACAAAGGATCAATTTATCAGATCATAGGTTTAGTTTTCCAAATCAGTAGGAAACAAAGGAAGCCAACAAGCTCAGTACTACATCTTCCACACCAATTTATTGCACTTTGTTGCTACAAGCTACACAGCTACACAAAAGAGAAACAGAACATGAAACAGAAAACAACAGTTGCCTCGTCATTCTGAGATCCATTGACCGTTTGAGTTTAATCCTACTGTCTTTTTTCTCTTTTTTGAAGACCTTTGCACTCACAATCTCTCGTGCACTACATCACAAACAGTAAACACTTCTGGCACAAGGATTTTTAGCAAATAACCCAAGCTACTCATGACATAAACTTTCTTGTCCTTCTCCGGCACAACCAAAAAAAGGAACAAACAACAGAGGTTATATATTTAATGAAAGCTTGAAACATACTGTTGATAATTGCAAAAAGTAGATCGTCATTCCGCACACCAAGTGCTTCTCGGACATGCTCACGTAGAACTCGTTTGGCTACACTGTTCTCAGCTACTTCCATTAGATCTTTGCTATTCCCAAGGTGTACAACAAAAGTGTCTGGCATCTTGATACTGCAGGATTTGTGTTCCTTTTCAAAAGTTAGAAGTAGCTAAAGACATAACTGAGAAGCAAATTTATATAGTGAATAGTCCCAAGACAAGAAGCCGAGAACAACTACTTTGATAGCAACTATATAACTAGTAGCTAGAATTTAACCACATAGGCAGCCTCCACCTTTTCGCTTCCCCTCACTCAACAAACTTCTGACATAATTTATGACCAGATTGCCAACAATCCAAACAAAGAGTACGTCAACATAGGTTTACTGGGTTAATAAAAATGGCATTGCTGTTTAAGAGAGTATCATAAATAATAATAGTATCATAAATGAACAACCACAATTACCACCATCCAATTCAAGAATCAAGATCCTGTGGTTGGCAGCTTCCATTAAGACCAGATTTGCACATCCATGATGAAGCAAGTACAAAAATGATTCCAGAAAAATCAAAAGACGAAGACAGATAAACAAAAGAAAAATGATAAGGAATCAAGCTCAATTAGACCAATTCTTCACCGGTTTCCTCGTCAAGTCATACTTAAAACAAAAGGTCATATCATGACTCCCGTAAAAACATCTCACAAGGGTTTTCACATGCTCATTGTCAGCTAATGCATTTTGTTTGACCACAAGAATATTGTATCTACCGTGATGGATATCTATTAGAGAACCAAAGAATCACATATGAAGTACAAGGCAATTTTCCACGGTAAAGCAGCAAATCCAACAAAACTGTGTCATGACACTACAGGATTATAGCTTCTACTCCATAAACTCCCTCAAACATCAGGCATTGAACATAAAAAAAATAGGAAGTAGGAATTCAAGTAATTATAAGGACTTTGAAAAAAAAAAAAAAAGGTAACCACCATGAAACATACCCCAAACGTTCTCTAGTTCTGTTCTTCCAATATTCTGCCGTTGTGTGGGAATCAATCATTGCGCCTGCAACATATGGCAAATGCTTCACAAAATCCAATTTGAAGTAATGGCCCCGCATTTCGTGAATCCACCACAATATCTTTGGAAGAACATGAGGAACATTATCTTTTAGTACTGCATCCAGCCATTTCCCAGCAACAGCGGTGTTTAAAACAACTAAATCAGCTTTAAGAGCAATATCAATAGCCTTTTGACCCTTAGCTGAAAAGACCTGCATCATATAAGTTAAAAAGCAGGTGTGAGGGAGAGCTGTCTCAACGGTACACCTCTATCTACAGCGCACAATAGTAATGCTAGAATTGAAGTACATTTATGAACTTTGATGGAGGGGTGAGCTAGAGATGTCTGACCTGTACACCTCTGTCTAGCATCTTGTTCTCCAAGCTGTACACAACCTCATCGGTTTCTAATGGTTTTTGGAACGTAATCCACACAACATCAGCACCAACACCCCTCAAAAGAAATGCCAGCTCCATCAGTAACAAAGGCCCACCTGGCACACAACAAATGCAATGCAATTGAATCCCAGGAGAGATAATGGGCAGGAGCTGGAATAACTAGTTATGACTCATGAGTCCGTTGAGGAGCAGCTCACGAGAACATAGTTTCTTCAATAGTTTAGCATGTTAAAAGAAACAGATTTAGCCCTGGAAACACTCTGTCATACACTCATAGTACTAGCTTTGAGCGTGCCGTCAATTAGCCAATATTTAAAGACGTTCCTTATTTTACCATCCACTCCCCCGTCTTAGAAGTACCTTCCATTTTCTACTATTTGGTTGTTTCACAAACTTAAATATTCATAGATACTTGAAGACAAAGAATTTATCAGGATAGACAATCATCTCCCAAATCATATGAAGATTTGATCAAGAAAACTACAAAGACACAAAATACCAACTTAAGACCAATACACACTCCGCGTCCTTGAGAAGTAGGAACATCTAACCCGAACTATTGCCTATTGTACACTGCTTCCTTTTCAAAATCACTGCAAGCACCCAAAAGACCCGAATAATATCCAGGTACATAAGATTCATATGTGCATTGTGAACATGATCTCCAACAAAATTAATGGATCATAGCTTCAAAATTCTGAATTATTTGCTCCTGCACACCTTTTTTGATGACCTCAAAAGGAACCTTTGTGCCTAAGCCTAAACACAAATACAACTGCTGGGGGGTAAAATCATTGAGGTAACACCAAAAATATGCCCTTGACACTTCCACAGGGAAAAAAGGTCCAAATGAATCATAGAACCACAGTCCTCATCACAAGTCTCACAACAACGATTGACCTGAAAATTCTAACTGCACATAAGAGAAGCTACTGAATCATTTCTTTGGCCATATTGAGTCTCTGTCTTAGGCTTGATAATAACCGGGAAAAAAACAGAGAAAGATCACCAAATTTAAAGGAAATAATTTGTGGTGTATTAACTATAAGAGGACTAACAGAACCAACTTAGATAATTTGATCCGTGATAGTGAATCTCAATGGAGTTTAAAATTCAACTGATTTAGCAAGCTTAAGCAGTTCAGCATACACTATTGTGATCACAATGATAACACTATATCCAGCATCATAACACAAATATATGAACCATCACATGAGATGTCACTTTCCCTTACAAGTCATACAAGTAGAACTAGTCAAGCTGATCAAGACGGTAGAAATCACACAATTACTGGATTCACTAAAAAGCCTAGGAATCAATACACAACACCTATCGTGGGTAACACTTTAAGCACCTTACTCAATCTCCCTAAGCAGAGCCTATAGCTATCACACTACTTTGGATACATTTTACTTATCCCCACTTTACTCCATAGGCCTATACCACAGCCCATAAAAGGCGCCTTCTTATTCAAAGATAAATTTTACCAAGATAATTCACAAATTAGTTTCAGAACACTTACCATCGATCATAAGGATGCCCCCCTCGCAACCAAATTTCAAGCATATCTAGCCATTAATGACTACTCCACTATATTGAAGAAACAGAATGGGGCAGCCAAAATTCCATACCACGAAATATTTCCCGTAATTCAAAAACTAAAATAAAATATGAACTCCCCGCCTTCTAATTTACCAAAAATGTCATTATATCTTGCTAGTATAGCTGTGTTACTTTAGCAGGACTTCGCAAGTTTAAACTTCAAATGTGTAAATCAACAAAGAGGGTAAACAATTATTCATTCATCATTCTCTCACTTAAACCCCCTCCTAGCTATGCAACTTAAACTCGGCAAACAATTCTCTTCTAAAAAAGATTACAATATAACAAAACTAACATACATAGACATTAACTTCCACAAATTACAATATGCAAAAATGAATATACTAGGATACAATAATATATTCTCATGTGAAATTGTCAAAGTGACTTAATATTCCAACATTTCCTTAGATTATTATTTCCCAATATGTCCGTTTTTGGACCTTTAAACCCATGTAACTAATACAATCCCTCGAAAAAAAATCAGATATTCATACTTCAACAAAAACCTCACTAATCTATTTTACATCAATACTTTCGTATATAACTTAACAGAACATTCCTAATAAGACCATTAATCCTAAAAAGGACAATTTCATACGATATACTCCCTCCGTCCCGGTCATTTGTTGTCCTTTGGTTTTGGCACAAAGACCAAGGAAAGAGGAAGGGGCCAATTACTAAATGACAAGTGGATCAAATTGAGTGTGAATGATCAAATTGCTCATCAAGTTTATTCTTAAAATAGAAAGAACAACAATTGACTGAGACACCCAAAAATGGAAAAGGACAACAAATGATCGGGACAGAGGGAGTAACAAAGCTATGATACATAGGCTGATAGGCATTACTTCCACAATTTATACACATTCAAAGATCAGATATTTATACCTCAACCCCATAAATCCTTAGTTACACCCAGTGTGTACCACATCATCGTACATTCCAACCGAGAAAACTAGAACTTTTAACACTTCCCGTTACTAATAATACTCCTAAAGCAGAATCTAAGTGAAGTAAAAATGAAGCATTCTCATTGGTTAGGCGTACCATAACATGGTAAACCACTAAGAATTTTTCCTTCAACACAACATCTCAGCCTTTCTAACAAATACTACAAAGGACAGTTTCATAGTTTCATAAGAAACAGTAAAAAAGGGGGAGGAAATGATAGCATACCAGAGAGTGAAAGTTCATGAGAGACAAGAAGAACAAGCTTAGACTTCATGAAAGACAGAGGTGACGAAGGCGAAGAACTGCGAACAATCTGATTACGCTGATCGAGTAGACGATCCGAGCGCGAGGACGAAGATGAAGAATCGGGAATGGTGGAGCGCATTAGAAACACAATTAGGGTTGATATTGAGAGTAATGCCACCATTATTAAAACCCATTTCTGCTTCTTCTGTAGGTTGATCGACATTGTTGAAAAGCTTGATGTGTGCTGATGTGAGTGTTGTTTCGCCATTGATGGAGCTTCGATGAAGATGAATTTGAGTGATCGTTGTTACAAGGTGTGGTGATTTGGGGGATTGGGAGAATAGTGGGATGATTTCATTTTCTAGGGTTTAGTGCTGGAAATTGATTGGGGAAATTGGGGATTGTTAAAGGAAACGAGAGTGTCTTCTTCTACTCGGCTTCTTTTGCTCGTCCTCTACTCGTAGTGTGTCATCAAATATCAATTATTGATTTTATGTTTTCATCTCCTTGTGTTCATTAGTCTGTGTTTCCATTACTAGGACCCCAATTAGATGGAATAACGTGGTAAATGGCTCAATTAGTTCTTATTATAGTCCGCAAACAAATAACAGGATTCGAAAATACGACATGAGATTTAATTCGGTCGGTTTGGGATGAAAGACTCATGACCCGTTTACATGTAACCAAACACCAATCGATGCGATCGGATCAGTTTACCAAGTTCAGTTCAAATTGTTCGACTTGTTTATTTCCATTATGTTTCTTCACCTAACATGGAAACTGTTACTAGAAACTATAATTCGCATTTAAAATGTAATTTGTTGTAATGCTTCAATCTCTTCTACAGTTTTCCAAAAATGTTATTTGACGCGAGTGCTATTTTACTACTCCAAAAAATTTTCTTCCCACACCATTTTGCAACTTTTTTTGGAAACAAAAACTATTTTTCTACTACGTCGTCTTTTTCTTTTACATATTCTCCATATCTAGTCATATAGTTGTACTAAAGCTAATTCTAGATAATACTAGTTTTTTTGCCCGTGCGTTGCACGGATATTAAAATAATGTGTGATAAATTTCACAATAAAATGGAATATAGACATATAGTACATCGTTCATGTCTAAGATTTTATGTATGCCGCATGACCAACAAATAATTCCCGTTAACATAATATTGACATAAGAATAAAA
>LHUT01002822.1:0-17094 GCA_001412135.1 Silene latifolia subsp. alba
GCAAGAAGTGGGACAAGAATTCAAACCGAGAAAATCCAAGTCAAATTATTCTCATTCATTACGTATCTACAAAAATAAACCAGCTGTTATATTTAAAAAAGGTTAATATCCAAATTATAAGAAAGGAAAGAGGTTTGAGAGGCCTCCAAAAGGGTAACCTAAAGAAAACTCGCCGAAGGAACCATCCGAGCAGCACTTCGGAGATTTACTATCAAAAAAATAATGGGAGGATGACAAGACCAAGTAGGGAACGAGACTTCCCCCCCCCCCCCCCCCCCCAGCCCCGGGCGAGCTGTGGGCAAGAGACAGTGAAGAAGGAAGATGGGCATTCGCACGTTCAGCTGCTTTGGCCCTCGCCTTGTCCATGTCGAAGATGGCAAAATCGGTACAACATAGCCTAAAGACGGATTCGAGAAAGCTAACGTCATTCTAGCAGGTGCAGGGCAGTCATAGCCAACCCTTTTCTTCTTGAGCCGAAGCAAAAGGCTAAGGAAAAAACTAGGCATGGCTAAGAAAGAAGAATAGGCAAATAAGGAATGAAATGATAAGGTCAAACATGCGAAATGGTCACCATTTATAATAATGAAAATAAAATATCCCATTAATGTTAAGGCAATCATTGGGTTAGTTATGACTTTATTTGCTCACCATCATTTATTGGAGTAAAGGTCGTTATTAAAACGTGCGGGGATAGGTGTTCTTATGAGCTTCTTAACATGTACCTTCATCCCGAACTCAAAATCATTGGTTTCGAGACCCATTTGGTGTCAGCGATTGCGATATATTCCATTTGGATAATTAGGGAACAAGTCTTCTTCTTTAATCACCCATGTATAAAGTTGACTTGAATGATGTGGCGACTCTTCAACAACTTAGTCTGATTTAAAATCAAAACGTGTCACGTGCTTAGCTCGCGCAAATGCACCATGGAGTGATGTCCACATAGACCAAACCTCATTTGAGGTTTGTCTATTGCTATTGCCTAAATGAACAATAGCTTGGCAACCCCTTGATTTATTAGATTAATATTAAGCTTAAGGTAGAGTTGATATGCACTTACAACTAGACCTAGATAACGGGTTAATTGGGTCGGGTTTGGATCAAGTCAATTTGGGTTCCGGTTGTTCGAGTTTGAAAGAATCCGGGCCACGTCGGGTCATTTGGAGTGCGAGTGTTGTTCGGGTTTGTTGTTTTCGTGTTATTTGGAAATGACAATCAATTTGTGATAATAAATATTTGGGTCACGTTGAATAAGTTTGGGTCAATTAGGATTTTGGGTCAGATTTGGGTCCTCAATTTAGGTGCGAGTCGGGTTATTTGTGTCGGGTCAATTTTTTCAGATCTACTTATAGCTCACAGAGTCGTAGCCGTTGATATTGTCAATACGAGGTTTACAGCGCCGGTAGCTCTTTCACAAATTTGTATTCCTTCTTCTTGTTATTCAATTTGTTGGAACCAAATCTTATTTTACGGACTAAACTCAAAAGCAAGGAAAATTTTGTTTATTGAGCGATTAGATTAATTAGCAAACAGTTTTTAAGCTAGTTTAAATTAATGTCATTATAATTTAAGTGATAGAAAAATACAATGATGTCAGAGGTCGGGATGGATAACAATATTTCATTCGAGACGGAACATTACAAGAAAAATAATATCCTTAACCAAAAACTAGAAAATACATAGTAAAAAGTTGAGACTTTGGTTTGGATGGAAAGACTTGGAGAAAAACGGCAGAAAAATTGAAATTAAAAAGTTGACTGATTCTTAAAACACAATTTTAAATTCCGAACATAGTGAAAATATCTAGTCCAAATTAAAACAACTTTATCTTTAATAAACTTGAGCTTGTATATGATCACATATATTATCCGAACAAACTTATATCATTAATAATGCCTCTTATTATTTTCGCCCGCTTAAATCAACTACTCAGATTTCTATCCAAGCCAAATCTGGGAACAACTTATTAAAAAAACTCTACGCTTCTACAAACCACTATTGGCTTTTGAAAGCAATCTCATTACGACATTATTTTAGGAGCATTGGTAACAGGTCAAGATCAAGCCTAAATTTTGAGGGCGTCGAGAACTCCCTTTACATGACCACAGGTCTCAAGGAAGAGTTGTTTGTGCGTTTTGAGGTCAACTTTGTTGTACAATTTGGGCTTATTAGCGGTAATCAGTTGGGGAATTGGTTCCACCTCAATTTCGGGGTCTGGAGAACAGAATGCGGCTACTGAGACCCTCTCCTTCTTCGAGTTAGTCACCACTCTGTGCACTGTGCTCTTGAATACTCCATTGCTCATTACCTACAAAACAAATTTATTCAGTCTTCTAAGTGACTAGGTCCACGTCTTAGCTTAAATTACATTAAGACAATCTCGTTTGAAAACAATTATTTTTTAGTTTTTAAACAAGGTTAACCGGATAAAAGTGATTCGTAACCTTACTTAACTACGGGGGGAAGCCCTACGAGACAATATGGGTAATGTTATTATAATTTCACGTAGGCAATTATTTGATGAAGTTTCCTACCTCTACAAAATCACCCATATTGACAAATAATGCATCAGGAATGACAGGAACCTTGAACCACTGATCACCGTTCTGAATATGAAGCCCATCAGGCACATCTTTGTCTTGTATGATAATTGTGATTGTAGACCTATCAGAATGTGGGTGTGCACCGTATACTCGATCAGGGTACGGACAACGTGGATAAAGGCCGAATCTTGTTGATAGTAATGATCGTTCACCATGATGCTTTAAAAAACTATTTTCCTCTAGGTCTAGAGACTGTGCCATAGATTTTAGGAAAACTTCAGACATCAGTTTGAGCCTTAGGGAGAAGTCATTTAAAATTTCTCTGCAAAATCACAGTAATGTTGCAGTGAAAATAATAATCACAAAGTCTCGGTACACTAAAAGTTTTGAATTGTGTCGTGATTTAGGCAAGTGCCACAAAGCACAATGAACATTTTTTGGTATGTAAATATCACTATCAAAATATATTATAAACTAAGTAAGGAATGATGAATAGTTGATCACAAAGCAAATATATTTAAGATACATTTTAAAATGTGATAACAACAATCGCCCAACACTTGAAAGGCTCGTAAATTCCTGCATATTATGGTTATAACAAGTTACATCATGAGTTTTGTCATATGTCTACTACCACATATTTATCCCTACGCAATGGCAACGGGAGGGGAATAAAAAAAGCTTTTGATTCCGCCATTTTTTACATCATACACAAAACCAATGAACAATAAACATTGGAATTATTTTTGTGAGATAGTTCTATTCCAGGGTCATACCTGAATCTATTTGGGTTCTCAGGCCAAAGTTGAAGTTTAAGTTGATCCTCTGGATAAACAGTAAGAGTTAAGCGATCACCCCAGCTCAAAGGCCGACTATCTAATGACTTGCTAGTTCCGGCAAGGATGGCCACATCGGCAGTTGCATATCCAATGGAGATATCATCAGCCATTGAGTATTTAAACCTCTCCTCCAAAGGCAGACTGAAAAATTGCTTCGTAACGTTCACCAAGTCATCCAAGTATAAGTTTGACATTCCATGATTAATGACCTGTTAAGTTAACAGTTTATTCCACTAGTATCAAGACAACAACAAAACAAAATAAAACGTCCAACAACAAACCTTAATCCGAAATAACTTTGCGGTTTGTGTAATATTGCATGAATAATTCGAAGAATTTTCCTCATATAGACAATAATAGTCCTTAATGTCATCTAATCAAGTATGTCGCAGTCACGTTGTCATACATTTCTTCATGGAAATATTTCATCACAACAACATTAGTGCCTTAAAGAACCCCTAAAATAACGAACTACAATAATCGAATGTATGCATTAATAACCCCCAAAAATAGCGGAGTAATGAGGTTGGATTTACACAGCCTTATCGTTATGATTTAGGTATAAATAATTCAATAGAGATAACCATGGTTTACCGTCAGAAGACAAAATATTTCAGAGGGGGTGAACTACTGAGTAAGGGCTTGTACAAATGCAGCCTTACTTTAATGAATGTATATATCGAGTACGATTTTAACACGGGAGCGGAAATTATTAGTGCTATTGGTAAACTAGTAATAAAATACGTTAAACTGTTAGAGATTAGGGGAGAGGGTGTTAAATAAAAGTTTCAAAATTTTTAATGTACAGACGGCGATTTCCTCTACTGGCGCCCTTAATTCCGCCACTAGTAAATTTATTATAAAAAAAATAACAAACTTTGTATAGCTGTCATTATATGGACTTGCAATGCAATAAGATAGTAACATAAAAAGATAGAAATAAAACCAACCTGAAAGCAACCCCATTTCATAATTGCAGATTTAAGCTTGAAAAGTTCATTATGGTGACCCGAGGAAAGCAAAGAGTAGTCAATTAACAACTCGTTTTCCCATAAATTAGACGGTGCATCAATTGCAGGAATAATAATTTCTGGGTATTTTAGTATGAATCTTTCTGGAATTGGGTCTCCTTTTTCTGCTATTTCTTGTACTAGACTAGATTTTACATCTTTTGCTGTCATTATGGTTAATGAAAGATTTATTTTAAGAGAATATTGATGTATTGTGTTGAAATTAGAGAAAAGTGAATTGTTTGGTTATATTGTTTGTGGTTTATGAATTGATAAATAAGATGAATACTAAATGCCTATTTATACTACTTAGGATGTGGATTACCACCTACCATATTGCGATAATGTGGATTACCACCTACTATATTGTGATCTTTCTAGATGATTTATATAAAATATTAATATAATATCGAAATTTTTAAATATAAATACAAATTAAGGGACAATTTTTTAACCATATAATATATCATATATTATATTAAAGCTTTGAAATTAAGGAAAATATTAAGATTTGAAATCTGCCAGTTATGATAAGAAAAGATATTTTCTCATTTTACGCATATTTTGGGAACAGTGATATGAAGCCATAATTTGATTTTCATCTTTTACAATTGTATATTTAATATCCATATATGGGCTTTACTTACCAAATGGATGAACTAAACTACTCTTTACACGTGGCTAATGAAATAAGACGATAACACATCGCCTTCTTGCTTTAACTTTAATATAACATATGATCATATATTATATTTAAGTTGAAGACAGAAGACTAAGTCTCATCGTCTTATTTAATCGGCCACGTGTCAAGATTAGTTTAATTAAGCCGTTTGGTATTAAAAGACCATATATGGATAAAATATACAATTGTGAAAGATGGAATTCAAATTATGGTAACAAATCACTCTCCACAAAATCTGCACAAAAATGAGATAATATCTTTTCTTACCATTAACTGCCAATTTTCAATACTTTTGTATCTCACAATACCATTTCTTAAACCTTCTATTTTGTTCCATAATAATTAAACCGTAAAAGTATATATAAATATTAAGATTTGGAATTTGGCAGTTATGGTAAAAATAGATATTTTGTCAATTTTACGTATATTTTGTGGAGAGTGATTTGAAACCGTTATTTGTTTCCATCTTTCACAATTGTATGTTTAGTATACATATATTGGCTTTACTTACCAAATGGCTAAGTAAAATACTCTTAACACGTGGCTAATGAGTTAAGACAATGATAGGTCGCCATCATATCAGATCAGATATGATATTAAAGGTGAAGCCAAAAGCTCATGTGTCATCGCCTTGTTTCTTCAGCCACATATAAAGAGTAGTTTAATTCATTCGTTTGGTATGTAAAACCCATATATGGATATTAAATATGCAATTGTGAAAGATGGAAATCAAATTACGGTGGCAAATCACTCTCCACAAAATATGCTTACAAATGAGAAAATATCTTTTGTTAGCATTAACTGCCAAATTTTTACTCTTTTGTATCTTGAACAACCATTTCTTAAACCTTCTAATTTGTTTTCCATAATAATTAAACCGTAAAAGTATGGAAATATTAGGAATTTGGCAGTTATGGTAAGAAAAGATATTTTCTCATTTTACGCATATTCTGTAATCCCCTACAATTTTTAGTGAAAAACAGTGGCAGAAACAGTGTTGATTTGGGATTAATAACATATTGACAAAAGTGAGATAAAATTAAAACATGGATTAAAACAATAATCCTCGAAAACTACATGGAAAAGGCAATGTGTCATAAATCCGCAGGAAAAGAAGCCCGAATGATTACACCTATAAAGATTATAACTATTTCAATTTAAACCGAAAAAGAAAGTGCAAAACGTGTAAAAGAAGGAAGCAAGAAGTGGGACAAGAATTGAAAACGACAAAATCCAAGTCGAACTATTCTCATTCATTACGCATCGATAAAATTAAACCAGCAGTTATATTTACAAAAGGTTAAAATACAAAGTACAAAAAGAAAACAATTTTGATATGTCTCCAAAAGAGTAACCTAAAGGAAACCCGCTGAAGGAACCATCCGAGCGGTACTCGGGAGATTTCTTATCAAAAGAATCATGCAAGGCTGACAAGACCAAGTAGGGAACCAGAGACTCGCCTCTGGACGAGCTCTGGGCAAGAGACTATGGAGAAGGAACCTGGGCATTCGCACGTTCAGCAGCTTCGGCCCTCGTCTTGTCCACGGCGAAGATGACAAAGCGGTACAACATAACCTAGATATGGATCCGAGCAAGCTAACGCTTTTCTCGCATATAACACCCCGAAATTTTAACAATCTTTTATAATTTCGTCCTATTTTATGTAATATTTTAATGCATTATTAAAAATTCCATACCCCTTTCTGTGGGATGGACAAAATTTTACATTTTAATTTTTACAAATATTTTCCTGTTTTGATTTTTTTCTAACTAAAACATGTCATTTTTGATTAATTATTTCAGTCGTAACTTTTTTCAACCCAACTTAAGATGGACGTAAATCTCTTACTATGGAGTATATTATAATCGTGCACATTTCTAACTCAATGTTAGTACGACTATAATACGTCGATGAACTTCAAAAATGATATTTTTCGTATTAAACTATATCTTGAAGGATATTATTTTCAAACGTAATTTTTATCCAAGTATTATTTCATTTAATGGTAGGTAATATGTTATTAATCGTCGTATCAACCAGTAGTAACTTTCTAGTATGTTAATAAAATAATATGTTTATAATACATTGCGTATGTGTGTATGGTCTCTTTTATAAACCTAATCTATATTTACGTTAATATTTCGCAAATTTTATTAGTACGTAAGTAAAGACCCATTTATTCGTAACCCGAAACATGAACTTATAGTATTTTTGCTAAGTAGGATCGTTAATTGTAAATTTTCACCACCCAAATGGTTGTAAAACAAAGTTGCATTTTTGTAAATTATGTTTAGTTTTAAACTGTTTTAAAAATCCTTTGTATTATATTTAATCCTTCTCAAAACCTGTCATTTTCAAACGCATTTTACTCTCGAAAACTCGATTCATCAATCTTCTTGTAAATTGATCCCCACCATATGACACTTGGTAGGGTGCATGTGTTTTGAAGCATGTACGAGGACAACTGTCATAGTAATGTTTTAGCCAATCAAATCACATGCAATTACTCTTCCCAGCATTAACTCATTTAAACAAAAAGTTGATCAAGAATTTCCTCTTCCACCTTCCATTTTGCCGTGAACACACCCCCATAAAAAAAATGATCATCAATGTCCATTAATAGATGAAGTAATTACACATTTAACTTAATCAAACTCATTTACACATTTTATTAAAGGTAATTTTTATTCATCTTTTCCTCTTAAAATAAGTTAAAATCTTATTTCTTTGATTTTAATTGCAAATTTTACTATTCACAAGTAATTATGTTTTACCCCTTTAAAACTAATTTCATTAAAATAATCTTAAATATTTTTTATGGGTAAAAATTTACATTTTCTTTATTTTGACCCATTGACCGTAAAAGAAGAAGAAGAAAGGAAAGGTGGTGACGACATTTTGGACACTCAAGAATGGGAATATGACGATTTTCATTGTCTAATTTAAGTGAATGATGACTAACCCTTGAAAATTTTATTTGCAAAAAATAAGATTTTCATTGTATTGTTTGAAATTATTGCATGCATAATATGTTGGTTGAATGTTTGATTTTTATTATAAAGAAAAATTATTACTAGTAAAATTTTTAAGATGAGAATGTGAATATTAACATGCATGATAGTTTATGAGCTTAAAGATCTTTATTCTGTTGAATATGGTTGTAGTAGGATGAATTACTAGACTAGTAACTAAAAGTTTATTTAATTATGCACTAAATGTAGTTTATTTAAGGTATTGATTATGGATCTTTGCATGCATGTTAAAAATAATAATAGACCAGATTATTAATTTAAATAAAATTGTATTTTTGAGTTGGCAAAAATTTACTTTGAGTGTATTAGAGTTAGTTCCAATAATAATGGTTAAATATCACTTAAAACCTTTAAATTTGGACTAATAAAATTTAAAATATGGGAAGGTTATAAGGATAAAATTTTAGAGTCATAATAAGGATATTATAATTCTGTAAAATTAATTATGGGTCGAAAACTTGGTAAAGTTTTGATCAAAACCGAATTTAAATCAATAAAACCGATTTCCGGGTCATAAACGATTCACTAAAAATTTAATTTTTGGAGTTTTGAACCACTAATTATTCTGAAGTTTTATACACTATTCAAGTACAATATTATGAGCCTAGATATAAAAAATTAGCTTTATAGGGGTTATACAACTTTATAGATGTATTTATTATTGAAAAACAAAGCCGAAATTTGAAAACCGACTTAGAAAATTTAATTTGGAATAAAATATGGTATGGGGACCATTTATACAGTAGGAAAACCCCTAAAAAAAATCATAAAAAGTTTGTAAAATTTGGAGGTTGTTTGGGATTATTTCTCGAAATAGTAATTAAAACCGTTCTAAACAAAGTTAAAAATGAAAAGCAGTAAAATACTTACTAAAATAAGCTCACATTTTGTTTTGGAATTTCAAATAATATACTTAAGTTACTTGTTAAGTAGTATTCAAAAATTCTAAGTTTAACTATATTTAGTAATTAATAAAATAAAAACTGTATTGATTATTACGAGTTTAAAACCAACCCTTCGCCAAAATGGTCAAGTTTAGATAATTAAAGGTGAAATGGGCTTATTATCCACCGGGACTAATAGTTAAGTTTAATGGCCAAATCCCGGCTTATAAATAGGGACAAAAGTGACTGAGAAAACCGTAAAAATTAAATTATTTGCTACATGTCGAAATAAAAACTTTTACCAAGGAAACAAAATTTATTTTACCAAGTAGAACTTATTTATGGGAAATAAGAAAATGAAAAGTTTTTTTCGAAAACAAAATTATACTTTGTATTTTGTTGGACATTTTTATGAGGTAGTTCGGAATCTCTACAAGCAGGAAATCATGTTTATACTATTGTAAACGTATAGACATGGATGAATAGCACTTAGCTTAACCGTATAAAACCGTCCATTGCGTGCGAAGGGTCTTTGGATGTATTGATATTGACTCGAGAGCAGGCGGGAGTGTGGCCATACTTTAGGTGGGGACCTGATCAGTCTCGTACGTGTTAGGTGGATCGCATCCGGGTTCCCGAAAGTCTTGATGTAGTGATAGACCTAGGGGATAACTAGCCGGGTGGTGTTTAGTCCGTGGTGCGGGTCTATCAACCCCACGCACCGGCATTCGACCCTGGAGTTTAGAGGATGAACTTAATTATAAACGTGCTTATGTCATTACGGTAAACATGGGTAATAATGTAAGCTCTCTGGTATCGGGATGATTGGCGATATATACGTTCTTATACTGATTTGGAATAATGTAATNTACTTGTATATGACTTTTAACAACAGATTCGGTTAGAAGACCGACTCTTCCATGGACTTGGGCTTGGATTTGAAGTCGAGATTGACTAACTGTCTAATTTTATATCAAGAATGTGTTGTAATTTGACTAAGTTAAGATAACGTTAAACACTTATGTAATATTTGAATTAGTTAACCAGTTGATGACTCGGATATGTATTTTGTCTTTCGCTATTTCCTATTTTATAAATTATTATTAAGTCTGGAAAGTCCGGGTTGTTACATCGCAGGTGCAGGGCGGCGATAGCCCTTTTCTTCTTGAGCCGAAGCAAAAGCCTAAGGAAAAAACCAAGCATGGCTAAGAAAGAAGAATAGGCAAATAAGAAAATGAATGATAAGATCAAACATGCGCGCGAAATGCTCACTATTTATAATAATGAAAACAAAATGTCCCATTAATGTCAAGGCAATCATTGAGTTAGCTATGACTTTATTTGCTCACCATCATTTATTGGAGTAGAGGCCGTTATTAGAACGTGCGGAGTTAGGTGTTATTATGAGCTTCCTAACACGTACCTTCATCCTGAACTCAAAATCATTGGTTTCGAGACCCGTTTGGTGTCAGCAATTGCGAGACATTCCATTTGGATGATTAGGGAAAAAGTCTTCATCTTTAATCACCCATGTGTAAAGTTCACTTGAATGGTGTGGCGACTCTCCAACAATTTAGTCCGATTTAACCTTAAATCGTGTCCACGTGCATAGCCCGCACAAATGCACCTAGAGTGATGTCCACATAGACAAAATATAATTTGAGGTTTGTCTATTGTTATTGCCCTAAATGAACATTAGCTTGGCAATCGCTTGATTTTATTAGGTTAATATTAAGGTTAAGGTAGAGTTGATATGCACTTACAACTAGACCTGGCAAACGGGTCAATTGGGTCGGGTTCAGATCAAGTCAATTTGGGTTCCTGTTGTTCGAGTTTGAAAGAATTTGGGCCGCGTCAGATCATTTCTAGTGCGGGTGTTTTTCGGGTTTGTTGTTTTCATGTTACTTGGAAATGACAATCAATTTATGATAATAAACATTTGTATCATGTTGAATAAGTTCGGGCCAATTAGGATTTTAAGTTAGATTTCGGTCCTCAATTTAGGTGCTAGTCAGGTTATTTTTGTCGAGTCAAGTTTTTTAGATCTACTTATAGCTCGCAGAGTCGTAGCCGTTGTCCCCCAATTTATGAAGGTCATCTATTTGTGAGATTATGGTACTTATAGTATATTGCATAATTCCCGGTTGTTCAGTTTGAGACTAACCCTGCTAATAATTAGGTGTGAATGTGGGATCAAGTATTGTTGTTGGTTACTATTGTGGAGCTCTCATTTTTTTTATTTAGTGACGGGATTCAAATGTCAACTCTGGAAACTTCATGAAATTTCGAATCAATGCCTTCGTTTGGAACCTAATTTAAAATAATTAAATTCGTTGATATTGTCAATACGAGGCTTACAGCCCCGCTAGCTCTTTTGCAAATTTGTATTCCTTCTTCTTGTTATTCAATTTGTTGGAAACAAATCTTATTTTACGGACTAGAACTCAAAAGCAAAGAAAAATTTTGTTTATTGAGCGATTAGATTAATTTGTAAAAAGTTTTTTATCTAGTTTAAATTTATGTCAGTATAATTTCAGTGTTAGAAATATACAGTGATGTTAGAAGTCGGGTTGGATAACAATATTTCATTTGAGACGGAACAGTGCAAGAAAAATAATATCCTTAACCAAAAACTAGAAAATACAGAGTAACAAGTTGAGACTTTGATTTGGATGGAAAGACTTGGAGAAAAACGGCAGAAAAATTGCAATTAAAAAGTTGACTAATTCCTAAAACACAATTTTAAATTCCGAACATAGTGAAAATATCTAGTCCAAATCAAACCAACTTTATCTTTAATAAACTTGAGCTTGTTTATGATCACATAAATTATACGAACAAACTCATATCAAGAATAATGCCTCCCATTAATTTCGCCCGCTTAAATCAACTACTCAGATTTCTATCCAAGCCAAATCTAGGAACAACTTATTAAAAAAACTCTATGCTTCTACAAACCACTATTTACTTTTGAAAGCAATCTCTTTACGACATTATTTTAGGAGCATTGGTAACAGGTCAAGATTAAGCTTAAATTTTGAGGGCATCGAGAACTCCCTTTACATGACCACAAGTCTCAAGGAAGAGTTGTTTGTGTGTTTTGAGGTCAACTTTGTTGTACAATTTGGGCTTATTAGCGGTAATCAGTTGGAGAATTGGTTCCAGCTCAATTTCCGGGTCTCGAGAACAGAATGCGGCTACTGAGACCCTCTCCTTCTTCGAGTTAGTCACCACTCTCTGCACATTGCTCTTGAATATTCCATTGCTCATTACCTACAAAACAAATTTACTCAGTCTTCTAAGTGACTAGGTGCACGTCTTAGCTTAAATTACCATAAGATAATCTCGTCCGAAAACAATCATTTTGTAGTTTATACACAAGGTTAACCAGATAAAGGTGATTCATAACCTTACTTAACTACGAGGGGAAGCCCTGCGAGAAATTAGGGGTAATGTTATTATAATTTCACTCAAACAATTATTTGATGAAATTTATTACCTCTACAAAATCACCCATATTGACAAATAATGCATTAGGAATGACAGGGATCTTGAACCACTGATCACCGTTCAGAATATGAAGCCCATCAGGCACATCATTGTCCTGTATGATAATTGTGATTGTAGACCTATCAGAATATGGGTGCGCATCGTATACTTGATCAGGACACGAACAACGTGGATAAAGGCCGAATCTTGTTGATATTAATGATCGTTCACCATGATGCTTTAAAAAACTGTTTTCCTCTAGGTCTAGAGACTGTGCCATAGCTTATAGGAAAACTTCAGACATCAGTTTTAGCCTTAGGAAGAAGTGCAAAATTTCTCTGCAAAATCACAGTAATGTTGTAGTGAAAATAATAATGTCAGTGTCTCGGTACACTAAAAGTTTTGTATGGTGTCGTGATTTAGGTAAGTGCCAACAAAGCACAATGAACATTGTTTTGTTATATAAATATCACTATCAAAATATATTAGAAACTAGGTAAGGAATGATGAATAGTTGATCACAAAGCAAATATACTTCATATACATTTTAAAATGTGATAACAACAATCACCCAACACTTGAAAGGCTCGTAAGTTCCTGCATATTATGGTTATAACAAGTTACATCCCGAGTTTTGTCATATGTCTACTACCTCATATTTAACCCCACACAATGGCAACGGGAGGGGATAAGGAGGGGAATAAAAGAAACTTTAGATTCCACCTTTTTTACATCATACGCAAAATCAATGAACAATAAACATTGAAATTAATGTTATGAGTTAGTTCTATTACGGGTCATACCTGAATCTATGTGGGTTCTCAAACCAAAGATAAATCTTAATTTGATCCTCTGGATAAACAATAAGAGTTAGGCGATTACCCCAGCTCAAAGGCCGACTATCTAAAGACTTGCTAGTTCTAGCAAGGATGGCCACATCGGCAGTTCCAAATCCAATGGAAATATCATCAGCCATTGAGTATTTAAACTTCTCCTCCAAAGGCAGACTGAAAAATTGCTTCGTAACGTTCACCAAGTCATTCAAGTATAAGTTTGTCATTCCATGATTATTGACCTGTTAAGTTAACAGTTTATTCCACTAGTATCAAGACAACTACAAAACAAAACGAAACATCCAGCAACAAACCTTAATCCATAATAAATTTGCGGTTTGTGTAATATTGCATGAATAATTCAATGAATTTTCCTCATATAGACAGTAATAGTCCTTAATGACATCTAATCAAGTATGTCGCAGTAAAGTTGTCATACATTTCTTCTTGGAAATATTCCATCACAACAATAGTGTCTTAAATAACCCCTAAAATAACGAAATATAGTGATCGAATGTATACATTAATAACCCTAAAAAATAGCGGAGTAATGAGGTTTGATTTATACAGCCTTACCGTTATGATTTAGGTATAAATAATTCAATGGCGATAACCATGGCTTACCTTCAGAAGACAAAACATTTCAGAGGGGGTTAACTAGTGAGTAATTAGGTGTCCGACAAATGCAGGCTTACAGTAATGAATGTATATATCGAGTACAGTTCTAACACGGGAGCGAAAATTATTAGTGCTATTGGTAAACTAGTAATAGAATAAGGTAAACTATTAGAGATTAGGGGAGGGGGTGTTAAATAAAAGTTTTAAAATCTTTAACGTACAGACGACAATTTCCTCTACTAGCGCCCTTAATTCCGCCACTAGTAAATTTATTATAAAAAAAAATAGCAAACTTTGTGTAGCAGTCATTATATGGACTTGCAATGCAATAAGACAATAACATAAAAAGATAGAAATAAAACCTACCTGAAAGCAACCCCATCTCATAAGTGCAGATTTAAGCTTGAAAAGTTCATTATGGTGACCTGAGGAAAGCAAAGAGTAGTCAATTAACAACTCGTTTTCCCATAAATTAGACGGTGCATCAATTGCAGAAATTATAATTTCAGGGTATTTTAGTATGAATCTTTCTGGAATTGGATCTCCTTTTTCAGCTATTTCTTGTACTAGACTAGATTTTACATTTTTTGTTGTCATAATAGTTGTCATTTTGGTTTATGTAAGATTTATTTTAAGAGAATATTGATGTATTGTGTTGAAATTAGAGAAAAGTGATTTTTTTGGTTATATTGTTTGTGATTTATGAATTGATAAATGAGATGAATACTAAATGCCTATTTATACTACTTAGTATGTGGATTACCACCTACCATATTGCGATAATGTGGATTACCACCTACTATAATGTGATCTTTCTAGATGACATATATAAAATTTTAATATAATATCAAAAATTTTAGATATAAACACAAATTAAGGAACAATCTTCTAACCATATAATATATCATATATTATATTAAAGCTTTTAAATTAAGGAAAATATTAATATTTGAAATCTTCCAGTTATGATAAGAAAAGATATTTTCTCATTTTACGCATATTTTGGGGAGAGTGATATGAAGCCATAATTTTATTTTCATCTTTTACAATTGTATATTTAATATCCATATATGGGCTTTACTTAGCAAATGGATGAACTAAACTACTCTTTACACGTGGTTAATAAAATAAGACGATGACACATCGCCTTCTTGCTTTAACTTTAATATAACATATGATCATATATTATATTTAAGTTGAAGACAGAAGACTAAGTCTCATTGTCTTATTTAATCAGCCACGTGTCAAGATTAGTTTAATTAAGCCGTTTGGTATGAAAAGACCATATATAGATAAAATATACAATTGTGAAATATGGAATTCAAATTATGGTTACAAATCACTCTCCACAAAATCTGCACAAAAATTAGATAATATCTTTTCTTACCATTAACTGCCAATTTTCAATACTTTTGTATCTCTAAGTACCTTTTCTTAAACCTTCTATTTCGTTCCATAATAATTAAACCGTAAAAGTATATATAAATATTACGATTTGGAATCTGGCAGTTATTGTAAAAATAGATATTTTGTCAATTTTACGTATATTTTGTGGAGAGTGATTTGAAACCGTTATTTATTTCCATCTTTTACAATTGTATATTTAGTATACACATATTGGGTTTACTTACCAAATGGCTAAGTAAAATACTCTTAACACGTTGCTAATGAATTAAGACAATGATAGGTCACCATCATATCAGATATGTTATTAAAGCTGGCGCCAAAAAGCTCATGTGTCATCGTCTTGTTTCTTCAACTACATATCAAGAGTGTTTTAATTCATTCATTTGGTATGTAAAACCCATATATGGATATTAAATATACAATTGTGAAAGATGGAAATCAAATTACGGTGGCAAATCACTCTCCACAAAATATGCGTACAAATGAGAAAATATCTTTTGTTACCATTAACTGCCAAATTTTTATTCTTTTTATCTTGAACAACCATTTCTTAAACCTTCTAATTTGTTTTCCATTATAATTAAACCGTAAAAGTATGGAAATATTAGGAATTTGGCAGTTATGATAAGAACAAATATTTTCTCATTTTACGCATATTCTGTAACCCCCTATAATTTTTAGTGAAAAACAGTGGCATAAACAGTGTTGATTTGGATTAATAACATAATGACAAAAATGAGATTAAATTAAAACATGGATTAAAACAATAATCCTCTGGAAAACTACATGGAAAAGCCTATGTGTCATAAATCTGCAGGAAAGAAGGCCGGATGATTACACCTATAGAGATTATAACTATTTCCATTCAAACTGAAAAAGAAACTGCAAAACGTGTGAAAGAAGGAAGCAAGATGTGGGACAAGAATTCAAAACGACAAAATCCAAGTCGAACTATTCTCATTCATTACGCATCGACAAAATTAAACCAGCAGTTATATTTACAAAAGGTTAAAATATAAAGTACAAGAAAGGAAACAATTTTGAGATGTCTCCAAAAGGGCAACCTAAAGGAAACCCGCTGAAGGAACCATCCGAGCGGTACTCGGGAGATGTCTTATCAAAATAATCATGCGAGGATGACAAGACCAATTAGGGAATCAGAGACTCACCTCCCCCCGGACGAATTTTGGGTAAGAGACGATGGAGAAGGAAGATGAGCATTCGCACGTCTAGGTGCTTCGACCCTCGCCCTGTCCATGTCAAAGATGGCAAACTGGTACAACATAGCCTAGAGACGGATCCTAGCAAGCTAACGCCTTTCTCAATGGTGTGGGGCAGCCATAGCCCTTTTCTTCTTGAGCCGAAGCAAATACCTAAGGAAAAAACTAGGCATGGCTAAGAAAGAAGAATAGGCAAATATGAAAAGGAATGATAAGATCTAACATGTGAATGGTCACCATTTATAATAATGAAAACAAAATGTCCCATTAATGTCAGGGCAATCATTGGGTTAGCTATGACTCTATTTTCTCACCATCATTTATTGGAGTAGAGGCCATTATTGAAAAGTGCAGGGTTAGGTGTTCTTATGAGCTTCCTAACACGTACCTTCATCTCTAACGCAAAATCATTGGTTTCGAGACCCGTTTGGTGTCAGCGATTGCGAGACATTCCATTTGGATGATTAGGGAACAAGTCTTCATCTTAAATCACCCATGTGTAAAGTTGACTTGAATGTGAAGGAAATGTAGATCTA
>LHUT01002823.1:0-17090 GCA_001412135.1 Silene latifolia subsp. alba
GAATAGTCAAAATAACAATATTAGCGGCGAGCGAGAGTAGTGAAAGTAACAGAAGTAACAACGGGAGTAGTGAAATTATCAATATTAATGTACAAGTAGTGAAAGTAACAATAATTACGGCGAGATTAGTGAAAGTAAAAGTAATAATAATAACAAATGTAATAAAATTAATAATTCTAAAAACAAAAGTAAGTATGTATGAAAAATTAGCTAAGCAATCGATTTAAGTAAAATATTAATGGCGGGAGTAGTGAATTTGTATAATTATTTATTTCATTGTAACTTTAAGATATACTCTGTTTCATAGAAAAATATATTAATAATAAATTTAGGAGTTATGCAACTTTAAAGTAGTTTTAGTTAACTGAAAATATATTTTAATACTAGATAGAGGTAGCCCGGGCGAAGCCGGGCACCCATACTAGTCTATCTATCTATATTAATAAAGGAAGCTTTTTTCGAGCGATTACAAAGAGTCCAACTTTTATAAACTACCTATTTTTCAAAAAAAAAAACGTTAATTTGTCAAGTGGATAATAATTGTATTCTAACCCAGTCATGTTTCTAATACAAATCCTTATTGAAATCAAAAACAGTACCTCCGTATCAATTCAATGAGATTATCCCATGTCATATGAGTTGTGTTTTCTACTATTAAATATTCTAAAAGATAAGATTAAAAAATTAATTACTATTATTTTCATCATGGAATTTGTATTGGAGTTAAACTACTATAATTTGTATATAAGAGAAATTTCATGCGTTTGATTTCATATTCTCCATCCTTCATCTTTGATAGATTAACAACTTTTGATATTAGTTTTATTTGCTTATTATGATTATGATTGTGATGCATACATACATACGACTATATGCACGTTTTCATTTGTAAATGATTGTAAGCTTAGTTATGTAATTTGTTATCCTATTTTTTTTATTTGAACTAATTAATTGTTTTCATAATATTTTTAGGGGCAAGAGAACGCACCTTACCAAATCATTTGTAACTATAGGGTCATAAATTTATAAAGGTTATTCTAAGTCCTTCCTGTGTTTATATCACGATAATTTATTTGGAATATTTTTTTTTACATTTAATGATCAAAGTATTTATATCACAATAATTTAATTAGATTTTTTTTTGTGTTTTTACAGGTTTTATTGATCGGAGCGACAAATAGTTTGTAGAATCATCGGATCGACAAATGGTTTGTATATGGGGTATTGTTCAAAGAAATCATGTATCCGTCGATGCATGGGGGTAAGTAGCTGCATGGGGGCAAGTAGATATTGTAATTACATGGACATTATACTATTTTAGCAATACAAGTAATATGGGCTAATATTGAAAGTTTACCCGTAAACGAGGTCGGAGTATACATTGTTATATTTTCCAATAGGAACACCAAATAGTTGAGTTTTAATGGGACTCGACAAAAAAAAGCAAGATAAGATTTTTAAGGTCAACTGGGCAAGAGAAATTGGTTAGGATGGAAACACAACCGCGTTTTGCGGTATATAAGCGGTCTCTTATAGTCTTACCTACTTCCTCATATAAATTTGTATATTTTTTACTTTTCTTCTACCTAATGCAGGGAGAAGCAAAGGTTCTTATTTGAGATTGACAGGCGATCGTTGTTGTGCTTATTTCATCGCACTAACAAATCAAATGAATACGGAGTGCAATGCAACAACGTTAATGTTCGCTCAATACAAAATTTAAGATATATGGCTCACACAACACAACATTTATGTTAAGGCATTTGTTATGTTCTGTGTGGTGGGGGTGAAAGAAAGACTACATCTTATCGACTAAAATCTTAGCGTCTTCCTTAATTTTATGTTAAATGACTCATACTCCTACTTCAGACCGTAAAGTTTAAGGAAGTGTGTTGTCTATCATCAATATCCAACTTAATTACGTGGTTAACTGAGTAGATTCATAAAGAATTACGCAGTTTGTTTTAATGTAGCAACGAGTGAATTATTTACTAGCACATATGACATGTTCCATAGAATCCTTACACCATCTGGTTTAGACCCAAAATATTCACTCTTTTCGTTTAAAACATGATTTTAGTAGGAGAAATTAATGAGATATTATTTTAATTTTAATTATGAAATGTTATATTCTATGATCGGTCTTACAGAGAAATTAAATGATATATATAAAGCAGGAATTTTCCGAACGATATTAGAGAGTCCAGTTTTTTTAGAAATCCTATAATTTAAAGAAGAAAAATTTAACAAATTATCCCAACAAGAGTAGATTTCTAAATAAAATTACCCCGTCATTTAAAAAACATTGTGATTTAATTGAATAATATTTCATTCATTCCACTTTTGGTGTCCTACTTTCTCTTTTGGGAAAGTTTCATTTATGAAATAAATGTAAAACTACTACTCTACCCCTTTATTTGGGAAGAAGCAGTACAATGTCATTTTGATGGAGTGACTTATAGTTTGTGGGGGGTAATAGTGGTAGTCCATCATTTTAGCATACGAAATTTAGAACATAATAATTAATTTGGAATAAATTTTACAAAAAAGAGTACAATAAAAGTGGAATTGAGGAAGTAGCAAGAAAGACATGCTGATCTGATAATGAAACAACTCATGCGATTGCACAGAAAGAGGACCAACCTGAATGGAAAAGTTCATCTTTCTAACCACTGCCCTAAATGATCACAAACAACCTAACCAATACCCACCAATAGAGAAGTATGGCAAAAGGAGATGACTACAACGATCTTGTGCCATGGAAAATTAGGAGGGCCTTAATAAATTCGATTGACAGGTGTCTAAGGGCGGGTTTCAAGAGTGTTGGTAAGAGACCATAAAGAGTAATGAAAATGAGTAATAAAGCCACTGCATGTCAAAGGGGTCTAACACTAAGTTACCAAAGCCACCAAATGAATAAGGAGAAAATATGAAAGTAAATTAAGACGAGTTGGAGTGATTGAGGTTTTGAAAGAGTCTAAGATGTAAGTCAAATGAAAGAAATAGAAGGTAAACAGGAGCTCATAAGAACCCTACACATTGTGAACCGAGGTAAAGTCTCACTGGATGGTGCTCTTAAAGTGATGGTGACACATGCCGCAAAAGTTTAAATAGGCAAATCCCCGGAGGAGAGGGTAACATTAAGTAGGAGTACAACCCACCAACAAAGTCACAAGAAAAGAGAAATATGGTGTTGGTACGAGTAGACCACAACCATTTAAGGTTGCCAAAAAAATAAGCGTAAGATGAGTAGACCTGGAAAATGGGTTATGTTCGAGTTGTTCGAGTTTGGCAGGATTCGGGCTGGACTAGGTCGAGTCGGGTCATTTTGCGTTCAAGTTATTTTTGGGTATGTTGTTTTCAAGTTAATTATTTTGGAGAGAATGGTCAACTTGCGATAATAAACATTCGGGCCGGGTTAAATAGGGCGAGCCAATTTAGGTTTTAGTCATATTTGGGTCCTAAATTCGAGTTCAGGTCGAGTTTTTTTTTACCGGGCTATTCGGGTCAGTTTAGTTTTGCTAGGTCTAATAGTGAAGGTAAGAGCACTCTTTAAAATAAGAGAAGCCTAATGGGAAACTTTTGAAGGAGCGCAAGTTAAACTCATTATCATAAACGTTCTAAGAGCCATTGACTATAATGGGTGACATCAAACACGTGTTTAAGGTGGGGAGGAGAGGTCCAAAAAGAAAGGATCTAAGAAGTCCAAGCAAGGGTGTACAGTGTACCACATATATTTTAGTCATTATCAGACTTTAGTTATAAAGATGCAAAGAGAGAAGACATGTACCGTGTTAATATTGTCTGTAAAACATGCAATGTTAAATTAATTAAAACACAAATGAATTGTCATTTTTTGTTTTGTTTTATCAATAAAACCCCTCAAACTAATATCTAAAGGGAAAAAAATGTGTTATCAAAATGTTAATTAGTTTACCTTATAAAATCTTATATTCAATCAATAATGATCGTTAATCAAATTATAAAGCAATAAAATTTTCCACACTCTCCTTTACACATAAAAAAGACTAAAACGTCCATACACNTGACGTTTATGCAATGGCAAGACCAAGTTGCATCGTTCCTCACTGGGTACGATCTTCTCAAATACCTCGACGGTTCCGATCATATATGCCCAACGTCCCACAAACTATGGAGAATTCTGGATCAGCCCAACCATGTGGGACACTCTCAACCATCCATCTAATCAATAAACACCCTATATAACCGTCTAATCATCATTGTTACTAGTTAAAATCAAATTTGTTTAAAACGATAATATCTATTTAAATGGTAGAACGGATTAAAGTATATCATATAATAAAAGAATATCATATTAGTATATAGGTAATAAATAAACGTATAGGACCGTTTCAAGGAAAATTATCGAATATGACCGTCTTAAGAAACTGACCAATGATTTAACACGTGCGATCTAACAGTGTACTTTTGACCCGTCTCTGTTTTTTTCACCAACGGATAACCTATGACTGTGTTCCATGTGTCTAATCCGTGACAATAAATAAACCGGGTTTTTTTTGTTATTTGGAAAAGAAAAAGGCGTAGAAAAATGGTGGTGAAATATTTGCAGGGGAGTCGACCAATGGCGTCTATAAATGCCACCCCTCTTCCTTTATTTTGTCATTATAAATTCAACTTGGACAACAGATTTTCATATTCATATTCATATTCATATTATAATAATTCTAAGATTAAATCAAAATTATCCTATTCTTCTTCTTGTTATTCCAATTTATCTCATAATAATAATAATAATATTGTTTCTCGAAATTCTTTATTCAATTCATTTGGGTCTTCCATCAAACCCTCTAATCATCGTCTTGCATCATCACTTCAATCTTTCAAGGTATTATACTACATTCTTATTCATTTTTGATTTAGTTATTACGGAGTATTTTGTAATGTAAATTGGTGTGTTGATCTTCAATCTAAGTTTGTATCTTTTTACTATTTTGTTCTGGGTTTGTTTTGAATGCTTATATATATGCATAAGTAGTGTTTGTATAGCTGCTAATGAGACGATAGTCTAGTGGTTAAGATTGAGGTATTGTCGAAATTGAGTCCTCCTCATAGCACCAGCTTTTTAAGAAATGGAGAGGATACATTTCCGTAATTCACTACTGCAATATGAAGTTATTAAACCTCCTGTAGGTACTAGGTAGAGGTAGCACCGTAGAATCTCAAATATGACAAATAAACATGAGCTTAAGATTCTAATCAAACCAGTATTGGGTTGATCAATCAAATTGATACACAAACTGCTAATTGTAATCATCATTTCGGGAAATATTACATTCCGAGTATACAATAGAAACTGAATCTTTTTAGGTTCCCAACACCTAAGATGACTTGTATGGGGTTAACTTGTACGAATCATCAAACTGTTGTATAGACACAAATCCAACATGGGTGCGTTTCAAAGTCTTGGGCTTGCCTCTTTAGGACTCGTCCTCACGTCTTCTTCATACTATCAACAGTTGAAAATCCTACAAAGGTTTGCTCATAGTAATATGAGTTCTTGTAATTTAGCCATTGCTACTACTAGCCAAATAAATAGATATGGAAATGTTTAGGTGTTGGATCTTTATGTCAAATTTTTATTTCTGTTCTTGATTGATGCAGTTAGGATTTGGTTGATATCTTATGTACTATGTTTGTTATGACCTTTGTTAGGCTCCAGAGAAAGAAGAAGAAATGACAATAACACCCGCAGTTCGGATTGTGGACCGTAAAGTAATTGTAAAAAACAGGACAATCCTAACAGGGGTGCCAGATAATGTGATAGCGACATCTGGCTCATCATCTGGTCCGGTGGAGGGAATATTTATAGGGGCGGAGTTTGATAATGACAGCAATAGGCATGTGGTGTCCTTGGGTACTCTTAAGGATGCCCGTTTCATGGCTTGTTTCCGATTCAAGTTATGGTGGATGGCTCAAAAAATGGGTGACAAAGGGAGTGACATCCCCTTTGAAACTCAATTCTTGTTAGTAGAGACCAAGGATGGGTCCCACATTGGATCAGATGATGGGGATGAGTCGAATCAGGTTATCTATGCAGTGTTCCTCCCTTTGATTGAGGGACCATTCAGGGCTTGCCTACAAGGGAACTCAAATGATGAGCTAGAACTTTGTTTGGAGAGCGGCGATGACGATATCAAAGGGTCGTCATTTAATCATTCTTTGTTTATTAGTTCAGGGACGGATCCTTATGCTACCATATTTGAGGCAATAAGGGCCGTTAAGTTGCATGTTAATACATTTAGGCAGCGTCATGAGAAGAAGTTGCCAGGGATTGTTGATTATTTTGGTTGGTGTACATGGGATGCATTTTACCAAGAAGTTACCCAAGAAGGCGTTGAGGCCGGACTTGCCAGCCTCTCGGCCGGTGGGACCCCTCCAAGGTTTGTTATCATTGACGATGGGTGGCAGTCCGTTGGGGTGGACTCGCAGAAGGATCAGGAGATAGGGAGTGATAATGATAAGCCCTTGCCAAGATTGACAGCTATCAAAGAAAATGAAAAGTTTCAGAAAAAGGATGACAGTAGTGTTGGTATTAGAAATATAGTTAACATAGCAAAGGAAAAATACGGGTTGAAGTACGTGTATGTGTGGCATGCAATTACTGGATACTGGGGTGGAGTGCGTCCTGGAGTAAAAGAGATGGAGGAGTACGAGTCATTCATGAGATACCCTAATGTTTCTAAGGGAGTAGTGGAGAATGAACCTATGTGGAAGAGTGACCCTATGAAGGTTCAAGGGTTAGGCTTAATGAATCCGAAAAGTGTGTACAAGTTTTATAATGACTTGCACAAGTACTTGGCTTCTAATGGTATTGATGGGGTCAAAGTGGATGTGCAATGCATTTTGGAGACCTTAGGTGCAGGGCTTGGTGGCAGGGTGGAGGTCACTAAGCAATACCATCAGGCTCTTGATGCTTCTGTTTCTAGGAATTTCCCAGATAATGGTTGCATTGCCTGCATGAGCCACAATACTGACGCATTGTATTGGTAAGCGCCTTCTCTTTTTGCAGTTTTAATTGATTTTGGCATCATTTTTCTTTTTTAGCTATGTAGGATTATTACTACCTGTTAACTCAATTACTAACTCATGACAACGATAAGATTACCCTAGTGCCTCTAAAGCTTCCAAAAGTTGCAGAGTAAAGGGTCTGATGTACGGACTCTTACATCAGATGTTCTGATGACCGACAATGAAAATTGCATAAGAATGCTTCAAATAACTGCTACTTCTGATACAAAGAAGCGCAACTAATTTTGTGAGTTATTATGCTTCGAACCATCACAACAAGGAGCTAAAGAATAATGAATCATTGCTTTGACTGTGAATGAAAATCAATTGTGAATTACTAACACAAAATTCTGAATAAGATATGATCCGGAAATCGGGATCTTTTGCATGTTAGACGGCAAAATGTATGATACTCTTTGTAGGCCTTTGAAGCCAGTAGTGTAGTGGTTATCTTCACCGAGTTTAGCATTAGTTTGCAAAACAAAGGGCTTACTTTTACTTTATGATTGAAGACTTCGTGGTGATTCAAAATTTATGCATGGTCTGACTGTTCTAAATGCGAACAGCTCGAAACAGACTGCCATTGTGAGAGCGTCAGATGATTTTTACCCTCGTGATCCAGCGTCACACACCATCCACATTGCGGCTGTGGCATATAACAGTGTTTTCTTGGGAGAGTTTATGCAGCCTGACTGGGATATGTTTCATTCAGACCACCCTGCTGGTGAATACCATGGTTCAGCCAGGGCCATTAGTGGAGGACCCATTTATGTCAGGTTAGTTAATTCTGCAAATCTTGTCGGTTATCCTATTCCTTACGAGTATCTAATATGCTGCTGTATAATTTTATATCTATGAATCTATGATTAAACGGACCTGTCTTATTATCTTACAGTGATGCACCTGGCAAGCACAACTTCGATTTGCTTAAGAAGCTTGTTTTGCCTGATGGATCTGTGCTCAGACCTCGTTTGCCCGGTAGACCAACCCGTGATTGCTTGTTCAATGATCCGGCACGTGATGGAGTTAGGTATGACATTTAATGTTCTGTATTTTCTAACTTGGAATTGTTTCCATAGTCTAGGGTATATGTTCTTTACCTTTAGGGCAAATCTTTTCAGATTAGTTACTGAAAGAGTTCGTTTACTTGTTGTAATGTTGCAAATGAAAAATGCAGCTTGTTGAAAATATGGAACATGAATAAGTACACAGGAGTAGTAGGAGTGTACAATTGCCAAGGGGCAGCATGGAGCAGCACTGAGCGGAAAAACACCTTCCACCACACTAAAACAGAGGCCTTAACAGGGGTGGTTCGAGGCCGGGACGTTCATCTTGTTTCAGAGGCGGCAGTGGATCCGACCAATTGGAACGGAGATTGTGCCATATACCGCCACAAGACAGGTGATGTCATCACCCTTCCACACAATGCAGCTCTTCCAGTGTCCCTCAAGGTCTTGGAATATGACATTTTCACCATAACACCCATCAAGGCCTTGGCCCCAGGCTTTAGCTTTGCGCCATTTGGGCTCATTAACATGTTTAACGCGGGTGGTGCTATTGATGGGCTGACATACCAAGTAAGAAGTGGGGGTCAAGTGGAAAATGGATCAGTCCATGGTGATGAAATGGTAGGCAAAGTCGAAATGGATGTCAAGGGTTGTGGTTTGTTTGGAGCCTTTTCTTCTGAGAAGCCTAGGAAATGCCGGGTTGGGTCTGAGGAAGTCGAGTTCTCATATGATTCTAGCTCGGGTTTGATGACATTGAAGCTGGATGATATGCCAGATGATAATAATACAAAGTGTCACATTGTAGAGGTTGAGCTCTAAGTTGGTAGTTTTTAGTATCGAGTTAGAATTGATGCTATATTCCTTATGTTAGTCTTCCAAACACGGTGATTTCAGAGACGGAGTTGGTGAGTCGGGTCTTGTGTCAGAGTCGGAGTCAGAGATAGTTGGTTATGTATTTCCGAGTATCGTGATGATGGATGTAAACTTTGGATTGGTGTAATGTAACCTGTTTCTGTGATGTATAAGAAAGTGGATTAATTTGCACTGCGTCTACATATTAAATTTGGTTATAAAATGATGTTATTTCCTTAATTAAAAAGAAGACAGAGTGTGTTTGGGAAATGGTGGTAAATGTCAAGGGGTAAAACAGGAAGAAGTAAATGATAATATGATAGTAGTATATACGGACAATAAAAGTTGTAGACGTACTTGTTCCATTACCATAAAATAATTTCCGAAATGAAATGTAAGTTATAATACACGTGCAATACTGAAATCTCCCTTCTGTCATTTAACTTTTGTCACTCTTCTTTGGAATGTTCTTCCCCTCTTAATACGAAGTACCATTTCCTTCCTAATTAATGTATGTCTCTCCTATTATTATTATTATTATTATTATTATTATATTGCACGTCTCTATCTTATTCTTAACACAGCATGCACCATTTTCATCTACATGGTTTTATTTATTTTTATGCTCAATTATTATGTCAAGTAGTTAATGTTCCGTGCTTGGGTTAGTTGGCTACACCTACAACTTACAACTATTAAACCTTTGTCAATTATATTGGTGAAATGATATTGTCATACTCAAATCAATAGGTCTTGGTATAGANNGACCTCTAATAAAATGGGTAGAGGAGACAAGGTGGGACACCCCCCAATGTGCTTCCCACTTTATGACAAATGGGTATTTTATGAGGAGAAATGGTATCCGTCTATACGTATAGACGGATAGTGTCCGTCTATAATGAGAATTGTCATACTCAAATAGGGTTAGGTGATCTATTCTTCTAATTCTAAGTAAGACGAGAATTAATTGTTGGTTACATTTTCATAAAGCTTTGTTTATAAATGAATGTTCGGTCAATATATCGGAAAACTAGTCCATATGTTTAAAGTTAATTCGATCTAAACTAGTAGTGTAGTGTAAGAGAATATATAAGGCTATATATATTACCCCTATTTTTATAAGGTAGTAAATCTGTTTATAGTACATACCTCGTACTAGTCTACTAAAGCTAGGGTATACTCTAATATTGCATCAACTCTTGTACAGAGCTAATTAACCTTCTTCCATAGTTGCACCATCAATAAACATAAAAATGAAATAAAACATATGAATAAATGAATAATGATATTCGTAATAGTAATATTATTATTAGGGGTGCAATGTGCATGATTGGGTATGAAAAAGAAAGATGCGCCAGTTGTAAATGGTTCCAACTTTGGGAGGCAAAACATGGCCGAAAATGTTGTTAACTCATAAACAGACGTATGTAGTACTCCGTAGTGCTCTCTTTAATTAATTAATTACACTCTTTTTTTTCTTAATTTAAACACTAATCACATCACATCCGCCTATTTATAAATAAAAAAGTCTGGCCCATTTAATTTTACAAATGTGATTGCCAGCTATTTTACGCCTATCAAACCACTTCATCATTTAGAATTTCACCAATTCGGAACTATCGCATACATATATGATACAATATACTCTGTATTTGATTCAATATTGATGAAGCATGCACCTATTATTTGGAATTACACGCATAATTATACCGAGTAGTACGTACAAATGACAAAAAATTTAGGTTTAGTTTTTTTTTTTAACTTAAACTTTTTTAAAAAAATTCTGAACCAAATTGATTATGATCTTAATTTTCCTAAACTTACAAGAGCTAAACTTCTTATAACTTCACTTATAAAATCTAAAATGAATTTATAGGATTTAAACTTAAAAATGGATATGTATTGGACTAGAGATTTCTGAGCCGAACTTATAAAATCTGAACTTTTCTGAATTGAATTTATAGCATTTGCCCAAAACTTATAGAATATCTTCTTGAGTGTGCTATTATCACTGTTCCATCGTTCTGCTAGTAAATCTAGAAAATTTCATCTTGAATTGGCCTGTCAGATACCGGCCTCCATCGTCTGCAACCACGAGTCACAACCAACGACATTAGGCAAATTATAAAGTTAAAGGAAAATTATTATAAATTTAGGTTTTCATAAATTTCCGTTGTTAAGGGATAGACCAAAAACTCAGGTTCCATCAATTTAGAAAAAAGCCCAAGAGTAAAGCTTTAGAGCTTGATCCAATGCAGAAAATATCTTACTTTTATAGATGGTGAACACCGAAATACTAACAAAGGTCCAATAAACGATATTAACCCTTCCACACAACCCCGTTATTTTAACATAAAACTTAACTCTTGTTATCTAAGGTTTAATTAAAAACAACCCTTGAACAGAGACCATATAGTAATATAAACAAAGTCTAAAATCCATAGTCGAAGTTTTGGCGTGTAGTAGTTAATGGTAGTACATAGTACTCCGTAAATAGGAGCAGCAAACAAAATAGAAAAAAAGAGAAGAAAGAAAGAAAGAAATCGGGTCCGTGCGTATGTATCGACAAGGAAACCTCCGTCCCGCAAAAAACGGGGTGCATGTCATTGTTCACACCTTCCCTACCCTCTGCCTCTCTTTCACATGCTTCCATGTGATTTCCAAACCCCCTTTATTTTTTGCTTAATCTCATTTTTCCTACTTCTCCAATTTAGGTTTCCTAATTCCAAATATTACTCCCTCCGTCCCAGTTATTTCAATAGGCGTTATGCTCAGTTCAATTTTTTCATAGCGATAAAAAAGCATGTCATGTAGGAAAATGAAACATGAAGAGTATGATTTGCACAAACTTAAAATATTGGGTACCATGTGAAATGTGACAAAATTCAGGGGTGTCATGTGAATTTTCCGTTTTAGGAATGTTTTTAATAGGCAATTTGATCTTGCACAATCAATTTGGTTCACTTATCATACAGTAATTGACTATCTCTTCTAATTAAATAACCGAAACGGAGGAAAGGAGTATTATTTCAATTACGTAGTTTGTGTTATTGTGTAGCCCGTAGGGTAATAGGCCGTAATGCATGGTTACAAGCTAGTGCCTTAGTGAGGACGAATCTTGCTTGCTCTGTCTAAGGTGGGCCTTTTTCTTTTCTGATGTGTCGCATGATATTTGCCAAAATTATACGGAGTACCTTACGTTGCCAGTTCACCGTTCCATCTAAACGGCTATCCATTGGACTGTGAGGTCGTAAAATACAAATACAAATAAAAGTGTAGGATGAAATATGTATTGGCTCGAATCGAGTGACCCGACCCGAGTAACCTGACACGTTCTCGACCAGACCAGACACTCGAAGTGAGGATTCGAGTATGATCTTTAATCCGAATCGATCAGGATGTTCATTGTTTCAAACTGTACATTACACCCAAAGAACTTGATAATAATTAAATTAATTATAGATTCGAAAATGATAGAATCTGAAATGACCTGACTCGGCCTAATTACCTTACCTGAATGGTCTGAATCCTTACAACCTCAAAAATGATCTGCACCGTAGTGACTCGTTCAAAATCCGACCCGCTTAACCCGCTTGTCACGTCTAGAAATAAGGGAAACACATACAAGGGGGCAAACACACAAAAAAAGAGAGATGAAAGTGGAGAGAAGTTAATTAATGAGTTAAGATCCTCCGTCCCAATTTTATATTTTATCTCGTGTACCATTGTCTTTATGTTATGATGCACCATCCTTTACATAATAAAAAGAGACATGCACACAATTTTATTTAATCCAACACATTTTTCCGTCTTTAATTACCCCACTCACTTTTCACATCCAAATAAAGAGGAGAATAATAATAATAATAATAATAATAATATAATAAAAGTAAAGAACCCCCTCCGCCCACCCACCAAAAAAAATTTAAAATTTTTTAAAAAAATACTCAGATGTGCTACTCCACTAGCCGCCCCCACTCTCCCTTGCCTCCTCCCGGCACCAACCACCCCTCCCCCTCGCCCCCTCCCAACGCCGACTATCGTACCACCTACACCAGCCAAACTTGTATTCCCCTTCGCAACCACCACTAGTAGTCCCCTCAAGCCACCACAATGTTCTCTGAATTAGCCACCGCAAGCACCACTAGCGCCTTTTCACTGCGCCCTCCTCGTAATGTCGACCCTTCTTCAACGACCCTACCCCCACCTATTCGACGACCACCAAATATCACTCCTTCAACTATCCAAAATCCAAAACCTAATTGCGATTTTTAAAAAAAAAAAAAACATTCATTCAATCAATTAAAACATGTGTGTTAATAAAGTTGTTGATAAAACGACAAAATTACTTGTAATTTGTGTGAACTAAGATTCATAATTGTTGAATTTGTTAGGTTTTGAGAGGGGAGAGAAGCTAAAAAACTTTTTATTTTTATTATTTTAGATGAAGAGTAGGATTGTTATAATGAGGTAAATTATGCGGGATTTAACAATATTGTGTGTGAGATTTAGCAAATATGAATACACTAAAATTTGGGAGAGACGGTTTTTCAATAAGTTATTAAGAGACCAGTTTTCCGTATCCTTTTATTTATATTTCGTGACCCTTTTGTTGTTAATCGTGACATAGTAATTTCGTACCTATTTTCATAATAAATGTACTCATTTTATCTATAATACTGGTTTGTAACTATTTTATTATCTTTAGTACCACTTTTTATTAAAATTGTAAAATAATTTCTTAAAAAACTTATTAAAATACCGTCTCTCAGAAGACCTACTCGAATACACAAAAATGGAAGTCATTTCTACAAAATCAATAACGTATAACTAGGAGGGATAATGAATTAATGATGCACAAAATAAAACACAAAATTGCACAAAATAAAACACAAACAAAATGGGACTGAGAATTCGGGCTATTATTAATTGAGTTTGGTACCAATCGTTGGTTGGCGCAGTGGTAGCATGGGGCTGCCCTTGGTAGGGAGGTCTGCGGATCGATCCNNATTAGTCGGCCGAATGTGGTTCGGATTACCGGATGGTTTAGACCAAAAAAAATTAATTGAGTTTGGTAAAAAAAAAAGGGACCCATTGATATACAAATTATTCTTCTCGGGATTGGTGGTAAAAGGACCTTATTTCTGCTATTTATACCCACTTCTCCACTCTCCCTAAACCTACGCTCTTTCTTTGCCTTCTTTAACCCTTGTTTCTTTCTTTCTTTCTTTATTTTCCCCTTCTTCCTCTATTATACTCTACATCTAGGGTTTTGATATATTAATTAATGAAGAAATAAATGGTGTTATTTGTATTTTTCCACAGCTTTCTTGAACTGCATCGTCTTTATTTTTATCACCAGATCCATCCATGGATGATTTGATAAATTAAAGAAAGGGCAGATTTAAATGATATCTTGTGGTTCAATAAAGCTGTGGGAAGAAACAGATAAGATCAAACTACCTACTTACCCTCTTCATCAAATTTGTGGTAATCATATATTCAAGATCTATCCTTTTTTATTATCATGATCTGGGTCTCTCTTTTATCTTGTCAATTATTTTTGCGTTTGTTTTATTAGATTAATTAACAAGTTTATAACCATCATACTGTAAATTCTGTTCATTTTTATTTTTATTTTTATTCATATTATTTTTATTATTATGTTGTACATTTTTTTAGGGTAGTGAAAATATTTAGGGTAATTTTCATGCGTGCCACTTTATATTTTGTTGTTTTTCACATTAAAAGATGTGATTTTTTTTTTTTCATAATTTGTAAATGAGTAATATGGCTTTACATAAAAAGGTAGTGTTTTATGAAATTCCTGCAATGATGTGTGCAGAATCTATGATCTGCATGACAAATGTTGTTGAATGGCATCAGCATAACTGCATAAGAATGGCTGATGTCATATATATAAGATTTCATGATGAATTATTGAATTATACGGAGTAAGTTAAAGCATATTCAGGGTTATTATCAGTTATTATTGATATCAGCATCATCCATGACCATGCAGTAATATTTTCTCAAATTTGTAGAATAAAGACGGTTTCACATCATAAGACGGTCCATTACGATTAAGATATGATTGGATGAAAATAAAAGAGGGGATATAATTTGTGAAAGAACTGTTGATTCATTGCTGTTATATGGAGTATATATGTATGATTTCTCGGATTTTGTCTTTGATAGAAGTATTATTAACTGGTAAGTGATTGATGGGTTGTATCATTCTGGTCCCTTAGGCAGCCTCCTTTAGTGCTGGTTTTCTTGTTTTTCTCTTTGTCTTCTTCTTCTCCCTTATTTCTTTATCATATTCTTCTTTTTCTTCCTTCCTTCCTTCTCATTGATTTTTAAATATAAATATAAATATAAATATAAATACAATGATGCTGCTTAAATCGTGCTCTTTTTAAATTCTTTCTGCATCTAATCAGCCATTCAATTCTTTCCCTTGTACAGTACTTATTATGAATTCTATAAATTATACTGAGAATTTGTTTATTTTGTATTGTGTTAAAAATAATTTTTTCTACAAGTCTATTTGCTAATCAAAGAAGATGAAACTGTTTAATTTCTGTTCCTTGCTTTGCTCTGCCGTTGCCATTAATTATATATGTCATAGTTACTCCGTATGATGGATGATAGTCCCATACCGTTACCATTGTGCATGTTGGACGATTCAATTTACCATGTCTATTATGTGAAATGGGTTTACACATAGGAACACTAATGTTATACAGTACATGAGTCGAAACAGTACATTTGACATGGATAGTGATAGGGCGCCACCGGNNTGTGCTCTTCCGATCTCCGGTGGCGCCCTTTCATTTTCCATTTGACATTTGACATAGAATTATACTGTAAGAAGATTACCAAAAGAAATGTTAAAATGGAAGTCCATTGAGTGTGAATTATGTCCGTGATCAAGGACCAATGTTTGGGATAGTCAGTGATATTTTGTTTTGTATGTGGGGCTGATTTGGATTAGCGAGAGGGTGGTAATGTTGTATGGTGTATACTTGATTTGGTTGTGTGTTATTAATCCACACATAATTTAGTTGATTCTACTTAATAATGGAGAGGGTCCTTAGCTAGTTACATAACTCGTGAAGACATACATATGTTCCATATTAATACCAATAAGGAGTGGAATAATTAAGTGGCATAGACTGTAAATATATGTTACGGAGGACATTAACTCCTCCTTAGTTATACCAGGTATAACTGCTGGTCTACTCCCCCATTATGTATCTACAAGTAGAACTACATACACTGATTGATACACACACTGTAAATCTAGCTTGTATGTAGTCTGGTTTTTATTAGACAAAAAAGGAAATACTGAAACTACAGATAGCTACTTTACTAATAGATAGTCAGTACTAATGAATGAATGAATGAATGTAGATGACGGAGACGAGAGGTTGTAGGCAAATGCAAGGTGAATTCGATGATATATAATCGGATGTTTATGTTGGGACACGCACAAGAAAGTGCAAATTTTAAGGAGTTGCCTTTAAAACCATTCACATGGAAACTATGTACTTATGTGCGTGTTAGGTGACTCCTTTTATTATACGGACTACATATCTCAAGTTTCTTATATAAAACAAAATTAACAAGCACTTCCCAACCTTATTAACACCTACTACTATATCCTCTATATCTATAACCTATATGCCTCCCTATATCTACTTATTTCAACCAGTACCACTTTTCTTTGTTTTTTTCTCTTTTATACTTTTACTACTACTTTTTTTTTTAAAAAAAATAAAAAAATATGACCACCAATCAAGTGTTTTTCATAATCTAATAATTATTGCATGCATTATCTTACTTTGGACTTCTTTATGTAAACTCGGGTCATATCACCTTCAACAAAGCTTAGTGCTTAGCTCCACTAATGATTGGAATCTCCGAGATTGATTGCAAATTACATTCATGAAGATGTAAATTTAAAGGATACTTTGATTTGTGAGAGGAATTATAATTTAAGGGAAATTGTAATTCACATAACTATGCATTTTATATGAATTTGAAAAAGTTGTTTTGCTTAAATGTAGGAAGTAAATTCTACTAAATTCCCACTTATGTATTTAGGGGAAATTAGGTAAGCAACTTTTTTGTGATGGTGGAATTAGAGTTTCTATTAAGGGGGTGTTTGGCCAAGCT
>LHUT01002824.1:3391-14127 GCA_001412135.1 Silene latifolia subsp. alba
GGACAATGGTCAAACAATCCTTCAGGATGAAAGTGAGCATAACTATCACCAAACATATCCAGCCATTCTTGATTCCCCAAAGCCTTGTCCAATCTACTATAGACCCTAGAAGATGGATCCTGGTTATTAGACCAGGTAAAAAGAGCACCAGTAGAGGGAATATCCTCTATACCACAAATAGAGATACATTCTTGAAAATGCTCCATTTCTGCATCAGAGGTATTATCTCCCAATCTTTCCACTGGTGAAAGTACTGTATTGAAATCCCCTAACCATAACACCATGGTTCTTTACAGTCATTGAGTATAGAGTACCACTTATGTGTTTTGAATAGGTACGGTTACCACATAGAATCTGAAAAAAAATATAGGGTTAACACGTAAAAAAAACCCTTTTATTTAGTAAATATTAAGTCGGTAAGTCATCATTTTATATTTTAAAAGCAAATTATTTATTTTCACTACTTTTTTTAAAAACAACTTTGTACTATTATACTCCCTCCATTCAACTCCATACTACATGCTTCTATTTTGTACACTATTCACTAATGAGTATTTAATTTCAATTTTCTCTCAATACATAAGTGAAAATATATTCATGTGAGATCTTGTTTGATTCATCTTTAAGAGTACATTAAAAATATCTGACTTTTATAATTTTTGCAAATACGTAGCTAAAGATATTTACCGCGTAAAACGCGCGTTGGCAAACGTGAAAAAGCAAATGTGTATTGTGGAGTTGAATTAAGAGAGTATTAAAGAAAAACAAAGTCAATTTACATGATACCAGCTATTTTAGAACAAACATAATTAAAAGTACAAACTGATCTAACAACACAAAGACGACGTTTCTTAAAATGAACATTCCTCTTTTCGCTTATAACCTACGACCATCTTCAGAATCCTTGTGAGATTCAAATTGTTTCACCAACAAGGACTTACTCTTTAACTGAGATCGATTTCGACCCTAAGGCACTGGCACCTGGATGATTTACGGACCGGCTAGAATGGCTGTATCTACTACCTGAAATGGGTCTTCAAGGCTGAAAATGCAAAATACGAGTCTGGCTTGGCACATGATTGGAATCATTGATCACAGAAAGCTCGGAAGGACCGTAGATGGCAAAGGCTTCACAGCCAAAGGAGAAAATGAGGGAACTTCTACTTCCCATGAAAACTTTTCATGAGGAGTTCCCGTCAAGATAGAAATTTGAGAGGAGAGGGGGCGAACCTTCATACTCCCTCTCATTCAAACCAAANCCGATCTATCCGGTTAAATTCAGACCTAGATCGAGAGATTGGAATTAATAGACCTGTTATGGACAATAGACTACACTAATGAGGGTGAAAGCTAAGTTAATAGTACTTTAGGGCGGATAACGGACCGAGAGGACCTTTCCTTTACCCTTCTCACATCAGACCGACTGACCTACCTTAAGCTGACTTGTGTAATATCATGGTGAACCAACATCCTGGCATATTTTTCTCTATTTGATTACATCTTATTTCATCTTTGCTATTTTAATTGTTGTTTCTCTTATTGCTTTTTATTTCAGTTCATTAGTTTAGTAAAAAAATACTCAAAACCCCCCATTTTGTGACCTTAGACGGACTAGATAACAAGTAGATAGTGACCGCCTCCCTGTGGAGTACGATACCGGACTTACCTCTGCTATATTAGTTAGAGCCGGTTGGTTTATTTTTGATAGGGTTGCGACAGCCGTGTCATTTTGCTCCTCCTTCCTACTCCCTACCAAATATCCATTTGTTCCTGGAAAATTTTTCATCCTTACTTTACCCCCATCTCTCCTCTTTTTGTTCCTACCATCAGCTACTCAAATACTGGCTAACAAATTAATTACATGGAAACCTTTCTAAAACTTAGACCATTTCATCAGAAAATTAGAAAGCATAGTTTGTTGTAAAATAAAAGTTGAGGTAAATTGGGATAGAAGAAACGCATATGACTAAAAGAAGATATATCATAGTACACGCCATTAATAGACATTGTAACAATAAGCTAAATTAGTTGCAAATGATGTAGCGGACTATTTTTGAATGGGGAAGGGGATGATTGTGTTGAGAATTAGTTCAAAGTATCCTACTATTGTTTAGGAACATGTGCTAATTGTTAGTTATGGTCATAGTGTTGTTGGAGTAATTATAGAAGTCATGAGTCAATAATAATTATGGTTTAGTCGCCTAAGAAGTGGGTAGTTGATCCTTATTTTTAGTTAATTAAGTTGTGGTCTATTTGCTATAAATAGACTTACAATATTTCACTTTCCTCTTTACTCTTATAGTCCCTCCCATCCAAACCAAAAGTAACACTTACCTTATTCGAACCATCCAAACCAAACTACCCATTCCTTCTTTTGGTAAAAAACATTATAAAAACCCCTCATACACCCTTATTATTTACATAAAATGCCACCATTTTTGTGGCCCTCTTTTAAGTATGCTACTAGTAGTCCCACTTTAATTCCATTATTACTCTTACTTTTTCTCTATTTTATTAAAACTTGTACTCCCTCTCATGTTACCTTTGGTTTGGATGAGAGGGAGTATAAGCCCCAGACTTTGGATGATAAAATTGCATATTACTTCAAGACATCAAATTCTCGTAGTCTTTGGAACAGAGGTACAATTTTTTGTAGGCTTAGTTTTTGTTGGAGAAACTGTAATAGGAAGATTTGGTAACGGAAGGAGTATTGTCGCACTGACTTGGTACAAGAGGGTAAATTTCGGCATTGAATTATGGCAGGACTCGTGTGACTTGTGTCATTATCATAATCCATCTCAGTATTCAACAAATGCACTCTACTGCAAGAGGCTTCAACCACTTTATCACCGCATCAACATTAAGAAGAAGTTTTTTTACCTTTCCTATCAGTGTCCAAGCGGTTAAAATGATAAGCGACCCGTTTTTCATTGGGTTTCAGAGCAAGACAGCCAGTCAACAACGGAATTGAGTTTACGTCTAACATCCTTATTATTCGGTTCAAGTTTCAAGGCATGTTTAAAGTCGTCAAGGGACTCCACAAATAAATTCAGTTTTCGTAAGGCTACACCTCTACGATATAAAGCTTTCACATTGGAGGGCTCAAATCTAAGACTAGATTACAAAAACACCAAACTTTATTATAATGGGTAAGCTTCAACTCACAAACCGCTAAATTGAACACAAGGGATAAGGCAAGGGAAGTGGAAGTCGGCTGGCTATGAGCGGAAGGAAGGCCAAGGAAGCAGAGAAAACTAAGAGCTTGCTTATATAGGGTAGCAGCTAAAGATATACCGCCATCTTTAAAAAAAGAGTTTCCTCTATCTTTCAACATCTATATATGGTAAAGCTATAGTTCGCCCATATTGGGCATCATTATCCTCCATAATAAATAACTCACAAAGTTTGAGAATGAGCTACTAAGCAATGACCTACGATCGGTGGTTAAGGGATGCAAGGAATTTATCGAAGAGGGGGGTAATTATGTCCATTTGGAGCATACTTATCAGGAATCCATTCGTGTTGTTGATTGGCTAGAGGTGTCGGCGCCGACATAACTCCAACTATTTTATATCATCCTCCGACAGAACTACGAGCTATTTTACGTGAAGACATTCTAGGGGTAGCTACTCCCCGTTTAGTAGTTAATTAGATTTCGGGGATTCGCCCCTCTTGTGTACCTAAAAAAAAAAAGTTTGAAAAGGAAAGACTCAAAATTCATCGCAGCGAAACAGAAAACAGGGAGAAAACAAGAAGCAAAATGGAAATCCGAACTGACGGTAGACCGAACTAAAGACCAACGAACAAAAAACCCACAAGATTGAAGCAAGTAGACAAGGAGGAAGGGATAGAACAACGTCTCACCAAATTAGAAGATACCGATGGAGAGCAGGGTGAAGACAACAGACGATTGGAAAAAGGCCCCCGGAAAAGAGCTTAAAATTGAAAGTATTTAACAGAAACCGCAAATCAACTGACCGAGAAAGGAGAAGGGCTCTCGCCGGCGACCTGTAGAGAAGAGGTGAGGCCGCCGGTGAAGCAGCGGTTGAGGCAGAGGTAAGGTGGCTGGGATTTTTTTGGGGGATTTTCAATACGTTTTTAATACGCGAAAGTAGTAATCGAAATTGGGGTTCAATTACTACTTACTAATTACTACTTGGTTTTTCTACCATGTGCCCAGGCACAAGAAACCCAAAAGTGGAAATGGAAATATTTAAAGCTATTATTATGAGATGGCTGGTGAAGAACGAAGATGCAATCAAAGTAAATTTCCCGCCCGTTTCGTTCGCTGATTCAATCGTAGCTATTCATTCGCAGTTCGCTCAAGTAAGTCACACTTCTTCAAACCCTAATTTCGATTTAATTAATTCCAATTTTTCAATTTATTATATCATCTTCTGTTGCAGAATTCCCCTGAAAAATATAACTGAAATCTTATATTCTAATCGCATTCTAATTCCCAGTTAACACATGAAAATTTTGATCAAGATCCAATACTCTTATAATTAAGTAATTGATTAAGTGGCATTTGATACATGGACTGGCAAAATTGAGTAATAGTAATTCTGCAATTAATTAAATAAGCATGTAAAAATCATTGTCTTTTTGGTATTTATTTTGCAACAGCTAACCATCGTTGGTGGAGTTTGAATTCTTCGTCCTGCAATTGACAGAGCAACATTTATATTATGTCAAGAACTTTAGTTGTATGATAATTGATACTAAATTCCTCGGTTTCATTTGATTGTATATGTTTTTCAAAATTATGCTGTCAAATGGAACAAAGGAAGTATTGTTTTAACACATGGGTAAAGTTGCATGTACTCTATGTTGCTTGGACTCAGTTAGAAGTATCCGACATGGGTTCGTGTCCAAGTGTCGGATTCGGCTATTTTGTGGAAAACATTCATGTTTTTGGTTTAAAATGACGTGTCCAAGTGTCCTAGCCATGTCCTGAGTGTCCATGTACGACACGGGTATGCAAGATAATATTGGAGAGTCCGAGTAACATAGCATGTACTTATGATCGCTACCTTGTCAATTGTCATAGATGGGAGCCCTTGGGGTAAATGTTTTTCGGATAAAATAGACATGAATGTTATGGGATGTTAACTAGCTTACTGAACTTGGGGAACACAGCCTTACATGCCGTGTGTACATGTATAAGTTAGTCACTGTTCTTATGATATAAGTAGTTTAGCATATAGTATTGGTAGTAAATGTGATGTGCAGTGCTATTACAGCCTATTCACAGTAAAGATCAATTATCTTGAGATGCAAAACTACAAATGCTCAAGTACTAAATATTGTAGTGCATGGACAACCAAACAATCATCAGTTAGTCTCCCTTAAGACGAAGGTATCGGTCTTAAGGTTAAAACGGGTCAAGATCATCCCACTTGAGCATATAAGACAAATCTTTTGCTTTTCTCCATGCATTCTGCTTTTGTCCTATTCTTACTACTTGATCCGCCTTAAGTTTAATAAGAATTTGTGAACAATCATTTCCTGAAGCATATCACTGTACCATTCAATTCTAATGTGGAGATTATGATAGTGTTAGTGTTGGGGTTTTAACAGATAGAAATTGGTGGATGAACTGTCAAATTTGGCAATTGAAGCAAAGGTCTTAATTTTTAAGACTTCCAAGAGTTTACTATTAGTACTTGCTTGTATGTTTGTTGGTTAAGGACCACTCTACTACTTACGAGATAAAGGTGGACTCTTTAAAATATAATACTCATATCATAAATTCATACCTTTGTTCCCATGTGTCAGCTTCCTTGCTCACCTCCAATTATCAGGGAAGGGAACTCGGTCGGACTCAATATTCTTGATGTCCTCCAGTAATTTTTCGTAATGCTTCTTAACCTCTTCAGCCGTTTTCCCCCCAATCTCTTTGGCAATATTGTGCCAACGGTTAGGAGTATCCTTGTCATACACAGCTAAAGCTCTTTCAAAGGCCTTATTTTGTTTTGCTGTCCAAGAGGATCTTGATTCGTTAGAGCGAGAATCCATTTGTTGGGCTTTTTGGCTTAGCAGGCTATTAGTAAACAAATAGGTCTAGGAGTGGCAGTGTATGAAACGAGTGGTAGTGTATGAAATCTGTGGCAGTTTGGAGGTAACTTGAAAATGAAAATGTTAAGAGACTTAAGAGGGAAAAGGCTCTAACTGAGTGATAGTTGGAATGACTAGGGAGTTGCCAACTCCTGCTATTTATAAGATGGTGTGGAGGAGGAGGTGGGAATGGGACAGTGCCAGCCTGGCAAATTTCTTACACAAGGCAATTTAAAAAAGAATTTGGAATTCCATTCAACCTCACCCTTGTGTTAACAGCATAAAGAGGCCGTTTTCGAAATTCAAATGATCCAGAATGAAAATTACTTCAAGAATAGCACAACTAGTTTAGTGAGTCATTTTGCTTTCTTCCATCATTAACCTGAACCAAAGAATGACGAGTCTTTGGCCCCTTTGGAAATGGAAATGGGTTTTTAATTTGTCTTAAAAGTTCACTGTTATATCTTATAAATACGCTCATTAACTATCAAGAATTCAAGACTAAGATAGTCTAATTATATCTTGTGTTAGGACTGTCTCACCTATGTATTGCTTAAAGTGTTATTGTCTTTAGTTTCCAATGTATTATTTAACTTTTAACATCTAATAAGCCTGAATATTTGATTCATGTAACTATTCAGGCTGGAGCCCTTAAAATCTAATCACGTGGATGTCGGCTCGTGATCTAAATTGGTCAGTATTTCAACCAAGCTATGCGCATATATACCATTTGCTTTGTTACTTTGTTTTCAGGTCATTTGACTACGTTCTGCATTGTGTGTTTGCGTATGTCTTAAAAATCTGAAAATAATGAAGAAGTCATAAAAGCGGGTCACTTGAATTAATGAAACAAATAGAGACCATCCTCTTGAAACATTCTCCTCTCTATTGCAGGTGTCTTTTTTTCTGACAAACTCCCGTGCTCTTTAGCTTGCTAGCTTAATCTGTGCTATGACGGTTTGATCCATGACCTAAGATTTTTTTTTTTTTTTACCTGTACTAAGCATTAAGCAAGTTCCTCCGATGCATCTGTGTTTCTCTATTATTGATGCATTCTTTTGAATTTTGATGCATCTGTCTTTCTCTATATCTATTGATGTTTTAACTAATTGATCTCTATTAAGGTATATCATTCCAACAGAAATAATTCACTTCAACATAAAAGGTGTATGGGTGCCTCCATTATGGATTAAGCGATTTAGAAAGACCGGCCAAGTTTATGGCGTAGAATGATTTCACATATAATTTTGTAGCAAATCATAAACAATATTTCCACGACAATTATCAGTGAAGTCGTGTTGTGAATAGACATTTGATGTATAATCTCTACTTACAATTATTGTGTTTTTTACCGCATTGATTATATTTTGCTTCTGGTACTCTATTTGTGAGAGCATATAAAAAACTTGAAAATTGAAATGAATCATTATGTCTAGGTCAAGTGAGGTTAAAATATCAAAGACTGATTTTTTTCATTATCCCGAATTTGCATAGAGTGAGCATGAGCTGATGAGCACCAGTAAAGAAACTAACGTTTCTACACTAGAGGTTCCAATGGAAAGATCAGAAAAGATCAGTGAGGTATGATAGATATCTTATCAAAGTGCAAGTTGTTTGAATGAGCCTAGGCTATGTTGGAATAATCTTGCTACTGAATTAATTGGAATGCATGCATTGCAAGTTGGAGATTGTGGTTGTGAGATTTATCTTTAAGATAGTACTAACATAATTTTTTTTTAAATCTGAATTTTATCTTTTTTCGATTCTCTAGCTACGCCCCAAATTAATTCATGCAAAGTTCATACACCTTTTTTCCACTTTTGGAGTTCTACAAAGGAGACAACTTAAAATATGCAGTTGCTATCACAGTTTCGTTGCATTGCCATTTTCATGTTTTTTTTTCCCCTCTTTTTAGTTGACAAAGTTGCCTTCTTATTTACTTATTGGGAATAAAATTTACGGATCTTCTGAGTTTTCTATTTGTTCGTTGAAGATTTTCTTATAATGACAATCACTTCAATTAATTGAGATGCCTACTGCGAGTTACAGCGTCTGAATCAGACTGATGAACTCATATGTGTGACGGTGTGAGAGGACACTGGTTTTATGTTCTTAGTGTAATGAATTTGCCAATTTTAAAGTTATTTCTTAGAAAATCTTCATAATACGAGGAAGCCTACCATGCATTATTTTGTCTATCTAAGACTGTAACGAGTCTTTGTCGAGTAGTTCATGTCATACATAATGGGCCATATTTGGATGCTTTCTCTCTCCTCTTTCACACTGTTTCCTAGTCCATTGTTGGACTAGAGGCTATATACCTAAAGGAAACTATGATGGCTAATGGAGGAAGAAGGAATTTTTTTTAGACAATGTGCATAACATCTTACTTATCATGGTGTCAAATGTTGATCAGAAGTGAGTTATCGAGGTTCTTAAAGTTACAACAACTGCATTTGACGCAGTATTGGCCGCATAGGCCATATGACAACAACTGATTTTGTGATCTAGTCTCAACACGAGATTTAATACCATTTTTCTGATGCTTTGGAACTGGAACCTACTCGTACAGCCGTACCTAATCTTTTTAGCTGTTCTTGTAACGAACCCATAATTTCACATGGATGCTTGCAGGATAAGGGTGGTATATGTGGTCGTAAATGGAAAAAGTACTTATGTCCCCATATGTTTAACGAATGAATCGACTTGAATGTGGTTGAATACACTATACATAATACATGCTTCAAAATCCTCACTGCAGTAATATTCCATTAAAAGAAATAGGATTCGACTGGTAAGCACCCTTGAACATGATTTATCGTGACTGGTCAGTGTTCCTTCTCCCTCACTCAAAAAAAGGAGATGTAATGTTAGTGGGAACTCTTGTCTGTCAGGGAGTAGTCTGTCCTGTTTTTGCTGTACGTCATTTGGTATCAAATACCAAATTTTATTCAATTGTACAACTTCACCTGAACCATGAAGAGGAGTACTTGATTGTCCTTTATGCAGGTATTATTGTTTTTGTTTTAATGCATGAATTTATTTTATTAACACTGGTTTTCAATCACTTCAACTCTTTTAAATGTTTGCTTTTTTGTAGGTTTTTTTATTACCAGAAATGCATTTCTGTCCATCATCAGTGCAGCTCCTAGCTAGCTCTTTAGTACAATGGAATTTTGAAATGTTGCAAGAATAATGTTTATGCACATTCTACCATTCGAGTTCTTTTTTTGTTACTTCCAATAGTTTCAAGCATTGGTACTTTGTCTGTGTCACGATATTGCAACCAGTATGGCTTGTGAAGGTTTTAACGTTCATCGTAATCGAGTTTTAAGGCGGTGACAGCCACATTTATAGCTCAACGAATACGACCACTTGTGAAACTTGTTGGAGAAGGTTCCATAAGACTGCTATGAGATAATTGTGCATGCTTATCTCTTCTGTCATGTGAGCATTGTCCTAGATAGCTAAGACGAGTTTGTAGGATCTGATGATCCTGGGATTTGTCCAAAGTAGAATAGCCATCTAAAACCATTGGCTCTTGTCTTTATCAACTATCAAAGCTCCTTCGGTTGCCTGAAACTAGAATGACAACTCATTATCAAACGCTTCTTCTGTTGCATGAAACTAGAACACTAAAGGCCTACGGTTATACCTCCAACAAGAGTCATAACTACACTTGACAGTACCAAATATCGGTACAAAGACTTGACGTGTATGTTTTTTTTGGGTTCAAATAAGCGCACTATATCGCAGTTGAGTATCGAACCCCCAACTAAATGGTTGGGGTATGAGCTAACTTTTGTTCTCCTACCATTTGTATCAGCGATATCAAAGCTAACCACCATAACCTTAACCACCTGTCGTTTTTGGGTTTGCGTTGAAAGCAGCGGATTATGGCGGAGTATAAGGTAATATTCCATCACACTAAGCGTCCAAGAGCACTTGCCAGAAGCCGCGCTTTAGAACCCAACCCTGAGAAAGCACTAATAGCAACGTCAGCAACTCACGACATAAGGTGTATAAGGTTATGGTGGTTAGCTTTGATATCGCTGATACAAATGGTAGGAGAACCTTCACTTGAAGGTGGCTCAAAGGGTGGTCACATTGAATCAGTCGATGTCTATATAAAACCTCCTTTATACTCAAGTTTCATTCCTTGCAATGGTTCACAACATGCAAGGGTGGTCATAGTATCATATTCTTATTTATTAGAGAAACTTAAAATTGATGGTCTATACTTCTATAGGCAAAAGGTCGCATATTCGCATTTCAAATTTGCGTCCATCCATGATTTAAGTGTGTGTAAATAACAAACTTTATTTAATAGCATGAATTACATATTATGGTTACTGTTTTACAATCAGCACAACCGGTTTAACTATGCATTTACTGTTGTGAAATAAAGACAAGAGATAATTATAGAGAGAAATTAGAGGGTATATAGAGAGAGACAAAATTGTATATTATTCCAATATGAGGGGGTATATTAGGGATGTCAATTTCACCCGCATCCATCAAAACCCGATCCACCCGATGCTAAAAGATGGATGAAAACCCGATTTAAATGGATGGTGGATGGATGACGGATGAAACGGATGTGGATGACGGATGGGTTGGATGAAGAAATTCCACCCGCCATCCACCCGCCATCCATCCATCACCCGATTTTATTATTT